>PNEQ01012636.1:7589-51058 GCA_003012365.1 Medauroidea extradentata
CAGTAATTCAGTCGAGAGCATTATTTCAGGTTTTTCTTGAGGGGGGAGGGGCAAGATTATTCTTTTTTCGGTGACAGTGACCTTGTTGCGTCTTTTATATTTATTAAGCATGTATAAATTAGAAACTTTAATAACAAAACTTCAGTGTTATGTGCTTAAGTTAGCATTATTTAAATAACAAAATTCAAAAAAAATTTTAAACCCTTAAAATTCTAAATTAATGGGGGAATTTGCCCCCCTGCCCCCCATTAAATGTCGCCCCTGAATTCAGTTAGGGCGTACCTATGCTGTGATAAGACCGCTCGCCTCACGCCAAGGTGATCTGTGTTAGACTACCCGGTGGGGTCGCTCCTGATTCTCGCATGTGAGATACGTGGTGTACGCTGCCGTTAGCCAGAATGTTTTTCGGGTATCCTTCGTTCCACCCCCTTGCATTCCACCGATGTTCCATCCTCTTACTATCCAAACCGTGTCTCAAGACTTCTAGGTTTATATTTGATGAATTCTTTCTTCTACTCAGCTACTTTTTTCTGATATATGCTGCATGAATAGTATCGCAATTACTTTAAGCTGTTTTAAATATACATAAAGCATACTACAACCAATGTAGCTAACGTATTCCTTTTTAATAATAATAAACTTCGGCAACCTGTAACAATTCACAAAAATGTTCGATAAATTCTTTACTTGGAAATTAGTTACCAAATACAAATTTTGTGAAACTATAAACAAACCAAGTGTGTAAAATTTACATGAATTTATTTGTAAGTGTACAAAAAACATTTTTAAACAAACAAAATCGTCCATGTATTAAATCGAATAGCAACAATTGATTGTGTTGGATAAAACATCTTTGAAAAACTGGTTTCCAAATAAATATATGTGTATGTAAAGTGTGTATATGTGTGTGTTTGTGTCTGGAGAAACGGGTTTCCCGACAACCGTGTTTACGGTTACGTTCACAATTCTTTACACGGAAATAATTGTTAAAAACTCTCGCCTTCGTAACAGAGATATCCATTAGCCAAATCCGCTTTTAATTGATAAAATAATTACCAGCTGAGTGTTAACAAAATCACACAGTATTCTGACCGCAATGAACAAGACTACTTGCATTTAACTCACGAAAACTCGTTAAAATTAAAAAAATTGGGCCCCTATTTATAAATTCATCTCATATCCTACAAGTGTCGGCGACAAGTTTTAATTAAACGTACGTAATTGAAAGTATATTTTTAAAAAACTTACTTCACACGATAAATAAATCAACACTTCAATATTTTCTGCAAATCACTTATGTACTATTCCAGACTTCATCGGAAAGTTAGAATGCAGAGAAAATAAGATAAATACATATGCTCTAAATTTACAAGCTACTCAAATCTTTCTTCGCCCTCATTGTCCTCACTAAAAACTCACATGTTAACAAACAAATACTTTGAAATATTTTTTTTTGGTCTTTAAGCTTTTTATTTTTTGTGTTTTGAGCTCCCAGAGCAACTGCAGTACGATACACATTTATTTTACCTTAAATTGCATTAAGAAGACGCACATATACGAAGTTCCCAGAATTTAAAGAATGTTATATTGTGGTACGAAAGCGCATTGGAAGTGACCTTCAAGAGGCAGTATTCGGCAGAAATGTTTACTAACTTTAACTAAATCTAATTTTATCAGCATTTAATTTCAAAAAGTGTGTTAATATTTAGGTCCAAATCTTTGCTTAACTTGTACGACTTACTATAAACAAGAAGGCGTTAAAATCACACAGTATTTATGAGCATGAATTCAACGAACAATTCACTAATATATGTATGCCTGTAGCAATATGATTTTAACTACCTGCAGTGCTTCTACCGGATGCAGCTATAAAAAAACGTGTGGCGTAGTTGATGTTCTTTACCTGACTTAGAACTTCAAAGCAAACCTGAATGTTGTCTGTGGCAGCTGGTTTAGACTATTTCCACTTTTATTTTCGTGCACATAAAATATCGCGCCTTATCGGAATTGGAATCTTTCCCATCCCAACCCTCTTTCCTTAAACAGGGAAAGTCGATGCCTTTACGACTCTGCTTCGCCGGGGTGCTACAGTCACATGTTACGTGTGAATTCACAGACCATCAGTTTAAATTGTTTATATATATATATATATATATATATATATATATATATATATATATATATATATATATATATATATACACACACACACACACTTGCACACGAACTTTAGACTTTGAAGTTCTTACTCTGAAACGTTAGATGTCAAATATTATGTTTTATAATAGTTTTACGTGGAAATCCTAGTTAATTTATTTCTGAAAGTTTGTTTGGAACTGAACATCAAATGGCCAAGTTAGGTACGTTTTGGGTCAAGAATAAAATTATTCATAATATGACAACAGTAAATTACGATCGTACGTAGGTATTGTGACGCAAGGAAAGTGGTTTTTAAATCTAATTTGTTAGTTTACACTATCCCCGTACAACACTTCAAAATGTTCGTACAATAAAAATTAAAAAAAAAAGTTCAATAATTCCGGTGCGACGTACCTGTTTCGAAGACACTTAAGGCCAGCACACAGCAGCCAACGAATGAAAACATCCTCATGGCGAACATTTCGAAGACAAAACAGAATATCGAGACGAACGCATCGCCACACGAAGCAGTAGGTTTGCCTTGAAAGTGTGTGACGTCATGAAGAAGCGCGCGGTCGTGCCGACGTAATAGCGACGACTGCGACAATGAAGCGTGGTAGGGCTACAGGGTAGACAAAACCCACACGTCCGCCTTGGTCGGCGACCGGCGCGCGACTGTCCCCGCGTAGTGTACTGTACGGGGTGAGAGAGACGTGCGCGACGAGAAGTTGGCGAACCTGCCGCCAGGCGTCGCTCCCACCTGCCGGTCCGCTCAAGGGTTGCAAGACCAATGCCGACAGTCTCAATATGAGACTAAGGTTAATTCTACTACAGGTTAGAAAGAAAACGTATTTTCTTATTAGAGAATTTGTAACAGGGAAAATTTATGCCGCTTGTTTCGCTGTAATCGTTAAGCGACCAGATAAATACAAAATAGTAGTAACATTAAATGTAAACAGGGTTGGATATTACAGAAGTCATTTAACTTTATTTATAAGTGAAAAGAAACCAATTTCGCGTTTTAGATTATACACTTAATGTAACTTCAAATTCCGGAAAGCTCCGTGATTGGTCCGTTTGCAGTCGTTACCGCTACTAGCACTCAAGCGGCAGAAATTTTCCCTGTGCCAAATTTTTAACATTGATCTTTACAACCTGTAATAGAATTAACTTTAGTGTGACCAAATTAAACGGCGCCATATTGTAGCCCATAACATGCGATGTCATATACCAATGTTTTTTTATTTTAAAAATCATTTCCACCCACCCGCTTTAAAGTACACAATTTCCTATCTTCGACTGCAATATGTTAGCATTCAATTTGTTCATGTAACGAAGAGGAGTGTAACAGTCTAGCTCTTACATAACGTCGTTGGGTCCGCTCGAGTAACTTATACTAAGGTTGGAAAGAAAACGTGTCATCTTATGGAAGAATTTGGCACAGGGAAATATTCTGCTGTAAGTTACGCTGCTATCGCTAACAGACTTAAATATAATACGAAGCCATAGCAAAATTAAATTTAAATTGGCTTGGAAAAGAGAGAAGTAATTCAATTTTACCCTTAAATGAAAAACAAACAAATTTCGGCTTTTAAATTATCAACTTCATGTAACTTTATATTCCCAAACCCTGCGATTAGTCAGTTTATCTCCTTACCGATATCAGTGCAAAAAGCGGCAGAAATCGTCCCTTGCAAAACTATTAACATAAATATTTCTATGAATTACCCTTTCATATACCACATAATATATTAGTAGTCTAATAAGCGACATGACGTGGTTTTATTGTATTCGTTTTCTCTTTTGATTGCCATAGTGTCGGAGTTCGTGATGTTTGGGAACATTGCATTTTCGTAGGCCCTATTTTATTTTATATGAGGAAACTGATGCGTAAGTAACATCACATTCGCCATTTCTAAATAAAGTTTAGTAGTGCTACCAAGGATGTCTGGGAAACAATTCTACCATACCTACATTCTTAATGCTCCTATACGCATGTATGACAAATTTACAAACTTTTTTTATAGTGTAGCCTCAGAGAATATAGCCAGACAACAGTGTGTTCACAAGGTCCTCAAGTACATATCTGCAGTTCGGATCCTCATAGACTCTGGAATAAGGTGTCCATGTCCTCAGTCATAATATTGGGGTAAACATTGGTTTCCGTACCTATGTTTACTGGTTTTATTTGCTTGTGACATGCCCTCTACTCGCCCCTTTCTTTTGTACTTATAATAGTCAAACATCCTGTATAAACAGGCAGTTCACCAGACAGCATATAATTCACGAAGAAAATCAACCGAAATAATTCCTTTCAAAAGAAAAAAATGCAGATCTAATAATGGCCAAAATTTCCTTAATTGCGTGTTCTGATGTTAATATTTGGGAGGTGTGAAGTTTAGCCACTTGAAGAATGTCGCTGTTTAACCTGGAAGTTAGGATTCTCCTGTTATATGCTTCCAGGAGTAACCTATACAGACCTATTAACCTAACCAAATATAATAGAGACCATTACCGGAACGATCTATGCTAATAAAAACAGAAGAGTGCGAAAATCATCCTAGTGGAATAGGACTGAATGCATTTAGGTTATTACTTTTCTGTTAAAATAAAATTTATCTTGTTTATATGTTCAGTGAACTGCTGTTTTGTTTTAGTCATTTATTTTCGGTCGTGGCAATGGAAACTGGTTAATCGTCAATAAAGAAAGTTTTTCTCCGCCTTGTTATGTTGGCAGCGCAAATCTGGTATACTGTAAATAAAACGCAGTTTGGTGTTATCTGTTGGCATGAGGTGAAACACGCCCTCGTAACTAGAATAGGTAAAACAAATCGCTAACGGAAATTTGCCGATGTTCCTGTCTCCAACGGACAACTTAAACAACGTGAAATAAGTGTTGCGCAGTTAGATAATGAAACGTAATTAAGCACATAGACTCACGCATGTCATTAACAAATATATTTTCTTAGTATGTTTGGAAGTTAAATGTAAAAGCACATAATATATTACGAATGTGGTAATTATGAAATGTCTCATCATTCTTGATGCGTGTTCTGACGTTGCTAAGAGAATTGTAGCCTATTTCGGGCGTCTTCGGCGAAAAATGTTCTTATTATTTGACATGGGAGTTAGGACTTTCTAACTATGTGATTCTCGGGTGGAAACACACGATCAATGTTCTCACATAACTGCACCAGTTGTCCGGTAATGGGTTATTTGCTCTTACCAAGCAATATATTGGAGGTATAACGTCACTTGAGACACGTAAATATGAATGCATTGAGATCTGTGACCTAATACTTCTAAACAACATGGCCTTGCGTCCTTATTCGCTGTTCCAGCTGTGTAAGCAAATAGCAGGGTGAGAGTACTCGGCCTATATAGATTAATCTACCTGCCCGCTCTCGCAAACAATTTGGGGGGAAGTACAGTACAGAATAATAGGCTGTTATATAAAGTTACCTGCTGGTACTAGTCATGTATGCTCAACCATGCGACACGGTTTTGACGAGCTCCAAAGTAGGTGTATACGCCTGCAAGCAACTTAAGTTTTGAAAATGTAACGAAATGTCAAAGTATCACTTACTGAACTGATATAACTTACATTTAAGTCATATCGTATCAGCTACTGTAAGAAATACGTAACTCAAGTAAATAATTTATAATAACATTAACAAATAGATGTTTATGAACCTTTTGTTAGTAAAAAAATATTACACTGTATATTTTTTAAGTATTTTTGGTAGATAAATAAACGTTACACACACCCATTTAAATCGACACGTTTTTCAAACTCGATATGCAAAAAATACTTGACAGCAATCCTGTTTAACGCTATTAGCCAACTTCGTGGGCAAACATTTACCCAGAATGATGAATTTGTTAACATGATCTCTTACGTCGCAACTAAATGTAGGAGATTTCTGCGTAATAGATTGTTCTTGAAAAATGCATTACTAAAGAAAAAAAATTGTTAAGAAACTTGGTACAAACTATCGTCTATGATTGCTGTTTTTTTTTTTTTTTTTTTTTTTTTTTTTTTTTTTTTTTTTTTTTTTTTTTTTTTTTTTTTTTTTTTTTTTTTTTTTTTTTTTTTTTTTTTTTTTTTTTTTTTTTTTTTTTTTTTTTTTTTTTTTTTTTTTTTTTTTTTTTTTTTTTTTTTTTTTTTTTTTTTTTTTTTTTTTTTTTTTTAGAGGAACGTGCAAGTCCGAACTGATGCATTCAGCTCTGAATTATGTACTGTGTTCTCTAAGTTTCCTTTACATGGCTCGTTACACGTCATTTCAATATGAATTATTTCACTTCGACGTGTTCGCCACTGTGACATGCCGATTATTGTGACTTTTACATTGTGTTTAGTAAAAAATGTGTACCACAAATAATGTCTACTAAACTAACGTTATATTGTACAAATAAATAAAATAGAAATTTTAGTGAAGAGCTCTTGTAAATTTTCGTCGATATCGAGGTTACTAGAGATGAAAACACTGACTACTATATACTAAATGAATCGTCCATGGCCTGTGATATGGAACCAGTACAAGCATTGGCGTGGAGTGATATCTGAAAACTACGGAAAACTAAAACCATGATTGGCTGGATAGGGGAAGGAACCGACGTCCTGCGGGATGCCATTATGAGAGATGATTGGGTTTTACTGTCCTTTAAAACGAGATCTTAAGAGCTGATGAGGGTGAAATGAGGTAAAGAAGCAACAAAACAGCCATGCCTGGGATCAATCACGGGTCCTCCCGAATGTAAGTCAAGTGTTTTAACACTGCTCCACCACGCTCTGGTGAAATAAGAACTCCAAGTACACTGTAACTTTATTTTGTAAAAAAACAAAAAACAAAAAAAAAAAAAAACAAAGAAGTTTGTCGCACTTTCATAAATCTTGGTAAACGTACAACGATTTTCCTTGTAAAATTATTTGTTTATAAAGTTACAAAGATTTTCTCTGTAAGAAGACATAGAAAAACTTTGCATTCAACAAAAATCACGGATTTTAGTCCAGTCAACAGGTTGCAAAAAGTGGGGTTAGGTGGAAAAAGGTCGGAAGTTAATGAAACTTTGGGATGTTGTTGATGGGTGGTTAGTTAACATTTTCTCAAGTTTTGGACCTCGAGGACCCTGTGCGAAAAGAGGGGGAGAGGGGTAACTGCAAAATTTTCGACATTTCTCCAGTTTTTTCCTTAATAACTTTTTTCCCTTACGTTCTACGGCAAACGTATTTCTATACTTTTTGTAGAGCGTTAAATTTCCTATAATTTTCATTATCAAACATGTTTGTATGTGAATCCATTACTGAGATATGGCGCTTCGAAAGAACGTTTATTTTTCAAAAATCACTAAAAATTCAAGAAATACAGAACTTCACCATATTTCTTCTATTATACCCTAAATATGTTGAAACTTTTTTGTAATTAGGGTTTCTGATTACAGTCACCAACTTTGGACACCCCCCCCTCCCCAGCCCCACTCCTCCATTCCCCACCCAACCCTAATTCACAAAAGATTCTATTCTGATGAACGCCAACCATATTGACATCAGCTGTAAAGTCGGGCAAATAGGACAGAATTTAGCTCACACAGCTGACCAGGGTGGCTTCCAACACCTCGGTTTCACACTTCTTCAATATTACATTATCGACTTACTACAATTTTTACAATTCAAATTAATTGGTGGTTATGTACCTACACTCTCATCATCACAGGTCGTTAGATGTTTCGGTTTTTTGTCTTCACCCACTTTTGCTTTCCGAGTTAAAAAGAGACCTAGGATCTTATTATTATTATTATTATTATTATAGTAATTTATAGTAAGTCTATGTATGTAGCTTAGGTAGGTACCTTCATGGTTACCTTCGTAGTAATATTTATTACCTTTTTTTTCTGATTCCAGGTATAAAGAGTAGTTGCTGAACCTGGCGAATCTGTGTTCGCGCAAATTCAAGTACTTTTCGGAGATGGCGTCAACATATAGTGGATCAGACTTGTGTTTTATTTGTAAAGCAGGAGTTGGAGCAGGTGAACTAACTGTAGTGAAATGCAGAGGAGTTGCCAGACTGTTGGAGTCCAGTGTGAAAAGGAAACTTTCGGCAACTGAACCGTTCTTGCGTGGGCTGAGTGAAGTGAGAGTGCACAGTGCTTGCCAAACAAGGTACAACAACGAGAAATTGATTGCTGCCTTTGTACGTCGTGGATATGACATATCCAAAACTCCTTCTGTACCTACAAGGCGGTCACAAGTTGCGAAATTCGACTTCATCAACGCGTATTTTCTTTGTGAGGAAGCTTTCACTGATGATTTCAGAGCTAAACAGGCAAAGTTGTCCTTGGAAAGGCGCAATGCCCCGGTCAAAGTGACTCTACCAGGAATGGCTAGTAAAATAATCGAAAAGGCGAGGGTGTGGCGAGACGAGTGGGGGAAGAAAATAGAAGAATGCATCAGCCAGTTGCTTAATTTTAACACTGATTTAGTCGCAGTAAATGCTGAGTATCATCAAAAGTGAGGCAGGCATATGAGGACGCCGACATGATGATCGTCAACGTCGCCATATCCAAGGCCAGAGAATTCGACAGCGTCATCATTGCTGCTGAAGATGTGGACATACTTATTTTGTTGACAGCCTTAGGTACGTCCCCATAGAACATCTATCTTCAGAAAAGTGAAAGAGGCAGTGGTCTCAGTGTCTTCTACTCGCCAAGTTCCTGCTCCTTCCCCCCCCCCCCCAAGGCCATACTTTTCCTCCACGCAGTGAGTGGTTGTGATACCACGTCAGCACCGTATAGATTGGGGAAGAAGAAAATTTGCAGCAGCTACATGAATAATACCTACCTCTCTGTAGCAGTGGCTCCATTTCTCACACCAAACGCTACTCCTCAGCAGATCAGCGTCGCTGGAGAAAAGTTCCTGGTAGCAGTTTACGGAGGCGACATTGGCAATGACAACCTCGATTACCTACGGTACAGATTATTCACACGATCAGTGACGAAGGCTAAATTGCAACTAGCCCGGCTACCACCAACAAGGGACGCTGCCAAGTACCATTCCCTCCGTACTTACCAGCAAGTACAGGCATGGTTAGGCAATGAACTTCTCCCGTCAGTTTGGGGCTGGAACCTGACCACACGAGGGGTAATACCAATTCCCACAACCAGAAATGCTGTGCCGGATGACATTCTCCAGATTGTTTCCTGCAAGTGCATTAGAGGCTGTAGCACCAGAGCTTGCAGCTGCAAGAAATCCGTTCTCCGGTGCTCAGCAATGTGCAAGCACTGCACAGGCCACTCCTGCGAAAACGCCCCCGCAACTGATTTGAACGAAGACTCACCAGACATAGTAGAAGAATACGACGTCGGCGACGACGGCATTCACAACCTGATCGCTAAGGAGGACGACGAGCTGTTGGAAGCAATACCAACGGCTAAGAAATCCCGACAGGAAATGTAATGAGTACAAGAGAGTACCTACTATGACATGTACATGTATATATGAATACATTTCTGTACTTACATCTCTATATTCATCTATATAATATATGCTTTGTGAATAACTTAATATTTCAATGTAGAAAATTTTGCGGTCCCCCTCCTCTTTTTGCACAGTATCCTCGGTGTCCAAAAATTGAGAAAACGTTATTTAACCATCTCTGAACAACATCCCAAAGTTTCATTAACTTCTGACCTTTTTCCATCTAACACTTTTTCCAACCTGTTGAAGGGGTGAGCGGAGGTGGGAAGGGGAGTGTCCAAAGTTGGTGATTGTAATCAGGAACCATTATTACAAAAAGATTTCATCATAATGAAGGTATAACAGAAGAAATATGGTGAAATTATGTGTTTTTTTTTTTTGCATTTTTCAGTGAATTTTGAAAAAAAAAAAAAAAAAAAAAACGTTTTTTCGAAGTGCCATATCTCAGTAACAAATTGACATACAAACATGTTTGAAAATGAAAATTTATAGGGAATTTAACGCTCTACAAAAACGTATAGGCATACTTTTGCCGTAGAACGTAAGGGAAAAAAGTTATTAAGGAAACACAGGAGAAATGTCGAAAATTTTGGAGTTCCCCCTACCCCCTCTTTTCGCACCGGGTCCTCGAGGTCCAAAACTTGAGAAAATGTTAATTAACCGTCCCTGAGCATAATCTCAAAGTTTCATTAACTTCCGACCTTTTTCTATCTGAAACTACCTGTCGACTGGACTATTTACCGGAAATGCTAAAGTGATATACAACTGACGTTATATGATATGGAGTTTCCTTGAATAAAGTTATTACACACACAAATAAATACCTTGAAACCAAATTAAGAATGTTGAATAATTGTGCTCAACTTTGAATAAATCTACGAAAATTAGAAGATAATATGTATGTTGAGCTGGTGTCGCGTTAAATTGTACTGTTTAACAGTGTAAGTACACCGCTTCGAAACCCGTTACGTTCATCTATTTCTTTTTAACAGTTATGCGTAAATATTTTGTGCATGATTTTTTGTACAAGAAGTTCATTCTCATGATCAGAATAAAATAATTAATTCAAAATTCATTTTCCCTTACTGCAAGTACAAATACGCGGCTAATGATACCTTGTAAATTACAAACGTATATTCTGAAATTTTTACAAGAGCAACCTTTGAAGTCTTATAAAAAAATTGGATTCTGGTTTTTCCAAGGATTTTTCTTTAAAAGGTAGAAAATACTATAGTGTAGCGTGTCTTCTGTGATGTCTTTTGTACTGCGTAATCCAGAATGCACTCTCAGTCGTCGTTATTAATAATAGATGACTACACTTTCGCTCAAGACATCATGGCCTTGCATGCCAAGCGTATGTGCGTTTGAGCGGATGACAATAAAAACGCATGCAGGTGTGGTGTACGCCAAGTTTACGGCTTTGATTGTAACAACTTTATTAGGATGTTTCCACGGCTACACACTGCTTACCGCGATATTATGCATCCATCAATGAAATATGTTATAATTTCACTTCTAATTGTGGCACCAGTGTGGGTTTCACAGGAGATGTGAATGACGAACCACTCTGATAACAATGAACGACATCATTATTATACTTATCCAACTCGATTGAATAGTAGAGGGGTTCCCTGTCCCTCGGCCGTCGTGGCTACCAAAACTTAACATTTTTTGGTGATAACGGAGAATATGGTGTACAATATTCCATAAACGAATGACGAAGATCTTATCGGACTTAACTCTACATATACTCCACAGCTTAAATTAACTTAGTACATACACACGTACGTGGAGTGGCGGCTCGAGGGTTGTTGCCAGGGAGGGCACAAGTTTCCGAGAACTGAACACTCTTGTGTATACCAATGACCAGAGATGGTGAAATTTCGCGAATTCAATTACCTGCATGTTAGAATCAAATATCATATGCATACTGCAGCCCAGTCTATTCGTTCATTGTCTGCTGTTCCACTGAGTAGCAGCTAGTGGAAAAATGGTCGGGACTTGAGCATGCATAAGATATTTGATTCCAACATGCGGGTCATTGAATTTGCAAAATTTCACCATCTCTACCAATGACCATAAATAGAGATGATGGTATATCGCGAAAATTGTTTGTGTGAACATAGCCTTGAAAACACTGACATAACGTGGATGTCTGCAGACCAATAACATACACTGAATATTACAATAGCGGGATTCTTATTGGCTCAGTCAAATAGGACAACAGCTCCACGTACAAGCGAAAGCCAGTCATCTTTTCATAAGCTGGACGTACGTTGAAGCCTAGCAAATAGTCAAGTTTTCCCGCGATAAACCATCATCTCTAACCATAAAATATCTAGTGGCTGCTTGTTGTTTATGAGCAGTCAGTAATAAGCGGCACCTACATACCAGCGTGCCAGTGGCTGTAGCGTCAACTAGCACACAACCATATACAGTTATCTGTGACTTGTGCCCTACAGCACGCGTCATATAAGTTGGTGGGTAACGAGCTGGAATGTGTTGCATATCATATTACTACGGTTTTAAATTCGAATGGCTAATTTACACAACTCGATTTCATTCCTGTATTTGTAGGCTACTAGGTGTTTTTGTAACTGCCTGCTGCTTGAATTCCTTGAATGTGCCCTTCACTCAGTAGCTGCCACTCGCTATATAAGCTGGCGCGCAGTGTACCAGCCGCCACTGAGTAGGTGCATTTGTTCATGTAAGAAAATCCCTTCATACATCAGTGATACGTGCTTTGTAATCACTTCGGTATGATCTTTGAAATAACTGTGCAATGGAGTGCATGACTGGATTCAGTTTCTTGGACGTACTCCATTGCAAATTGAATGACTGTCAAAGAAAACTAAACAAATAAAAGTAAAACCATAAAATAAGCAGAGTATGCTTTAGTCAGCAAAATACATACACAACATGAAATTCCAAAATGGAATCGGGTCAAATGAAACAAGTTCCTTTGGAATTTCATGTTGTGTATGTATCTTGCTGACTAAAGCATACTCTGCTTATTTTATGGTTTTGCTTTTATTTGTTTAGTTTTCTTTGTCAGACATGCAATTTGCAATGGAGTACGTCCAAGAAACTGAATTCAGTCAATCACTTCGGACTTCTTAATTAGCCGAAGACTAATTGCTCTTCATTGATTCGATTGGTTCGGAGAAGTTATCTCAAGTAGGGACCCCTGATTTTGGTGTAACGTTATTTGCACAAAGAACTTCATAGTTATTGGCAGTGTGTCTTTGTGATGTGAAATCTCTTATTTGACTGTGCCAATCACATCGAGGTCACTGCATCATCACAAGTATGTGATCTCCGGGTAGAACCACACGACACGCGAGAGTTAAAACATCCAATCAATAACCAAGGTAGCAGCGCTATCATTCATACATACGGTGCACTAAACAATACAATTACTTGCGAAGTTTTCTTCACCTTGAAACTGGAGTCCCTGGTAGTAAGTACTGAATTTGTAGATAACCGCCATTCTTATAGTGCGGAGTTGAGAAGAAGGCAAGGCTCAGGTATGCGGCTGGTGGTGGGGACAAGCAGAGCGCTATGTGGCCCCCACCACCGCCCTATCATTCTGCCTTGCCTTCTCCTCAGCTCCCTACTATACACCCAAAGTTCTCTTTTTAGCAGCTAAAATATATATCTGAACCGCGGTAGAGTACAAAATATTTATTTCGTTGTATTGTAAGCACATTGTTTGTGTATTTTTAAAACAACGTTTGTGGTCTCTGAAAATATTATCTCATATACTCGTAAATAATCACATATGTTCATTTGGCAAAGTAAATTATTTACTACATAGATCACTGAACGTTGTCTTTGAATCTAATACCGGCTGCTTGTTACAAGATAAAGTGTATTATCTAGCTAAGTTTTTTAAAATGGTAGCACATCATATGAAATTCTAATTTGAAGCATAACTTAGACGTATAAAGATTTATTAACCCCAACAATTTTATTTAGCCCAGCTAACATTGTTGTTTCAATTAATTAAATCAACCATAGTTTCCATTGCATTTCGCACAGTTAATATTATTATCCGAGACATATACACTTAATGTTAGTTGTCATTAAAAAATTAGGATATAATTGTCTTAGCACTTTTTTCATCATCATGATGGTCGGAAAGCCCTAGTTTAAAGAGTAATTATGACCGTAAGAAAAGTCAAGGAATACATACAAAATAGCAAGAGCAAAGTGAGAATTTAATTCATAACAAATTTTTTGACAAGATATTTTCCAAAAAAAGTGTAATTTAAAGGGAAATGTGGAAAGTATGAGACAAAAATGGCAATTCTTAACGTAAAATAAGTGTTCATGAATAACTGTACTTCATTTTGATCCGATAAACATATATTTTATTTTAATAATATAGAAGTCTGTTGAAAACATTTTCATAATTCGTCCGATATAAGTACCCTTACAGTTTTTAAACTCGGATAACGTAGTCCTTCCAAATCCCCTCAATGGGTTCTATTATTTTATAAATCATGTTGAAAACACCTCTTCCTCAAGTGGAATACATTGATACTTTCGGATATGATTTTATAACTGTTATTTTATTTACGTTCAATTAAGTATGTCTTAATTTTACTGTTTGTGTGCACGTTGTTATTGTGACGAACGCAAATCGTGACAGGTTGTAAAAAAACTTTCATTAATAGGAAGTGTTTACTTAATACATGAAGTTTTATTTCTAATGGTCTGGAAAGGCGTTTCGGTGTTTTACTTGGCCATTTGTAAGAGAATGATTTTGTCACTGAACATCCGGAGTTTGTAGATTAGTATATACTAGGTTTATAAATAATTATAACACGGAATACAAATAAAGCTGCAGAAATCTGAAATATTGTCGCCTAGAGAGAGAAAGGTGACCTCGTGGTCATTTCACTGACTCGCAACCACCGGGTTGACGATTTGGGGGAAAAGGGCTTAACATTTCATCAACAGCAAGGTCATTAGTTGAGTCATGCCTAGAGATGATGGTATGTCGCGAATATGTTTTGTGCCAACATACTCTTGAAAACACTGTAGTTTATTGCAACTTATATGTTTAGGTAATATACGTTAGATACAATGTAGTTGTCTGCAGACCAATAACAAGCAATAAATATTACAATAGCGAGATTCTTATTGGCTCACTGAAATAAGGCAACAGCTCCACGTACAAGAAAAAGCCAGTAATATTCTGGTAAGCCGAGCGTGCGTTGAAATCCAGCAATCAGTCAAGTTTTCCCACGATAAACCATCATGTCTATAGGCATGCCAAAACTATAATATTTGGTGGCAAGCTAGAATTCAATGCCCTGTATGTACCTGTGTACAATCTGTGAGTTCACTGAGCACGAACATTAATATGATAACAGTTAACGTGTGTAAACTTTTTACAAGTTATTGGTTACTGTACAGTTGGACTGTTCTCTGCGACCAAACACGACTGACAGACATCGAGCGAACATATAACAACTTTCATTCTAGTCTGTTGTCAGAAAATAACGCGGATTTCGCATATTCCTAGTCGTTATGTACGGAACTACGAGCGCGATAAAGCATAAACGTGAAGGAATTTGCAATGACTTGTAATCAGAAACCATCACAATGTAAGTCTGGAGTGATTTAGGAAAACAATAGAAAGTCTAAACTAGGACAGTAGGTCGCGGAATCGAACCCGATTCCTCAGGACTACGAATCCAGAGTTTCGCTATTGCACCACCTTGCTTGGATGCAACCCCGAAGATCTGGGTTCGAGTACTATGGAAAATATTTAGGTCTGTATAATTTTCAAATTAAATTATTTTTGTGTGGAAACCCTTCTCGCTGCTCAGTGAAAATTGAAGTATTTTTGTGATAAGGAATGAAAGAAAGTTACAAATCATTATAAAGTGAACAGAATGCTTACAAAAGTTTTCCCGAGGGTTAAAATTACACTTCTTATCTCACATTACCGAGCGAAATGACGCAACAGTATCACGCTGGTCTCACGTTCGGCTTCGGCCATCCTGATATCGTTTTTCTATTGTTTCCCGAAATTACTCCAAATGAATAATGAGATAGTTACGTAACAGAGATCATTGCCGACTCCTCTCCCAGTTCCTGTCATTGTACCAAGTTGTGTGTAAAGGCGGTTTCACAACCACACTTAACGTACGTGTGAACACATGCACGTGCGTGCATTAAGGCGGCCGCCTACCCATCGCGTCAAATGTGTTGTAGCGTGTTCGTAAACAGATTATTTCTACGAAAATAATCCACGTGTGCCCATTGTGCCAACGCACGGAAAGAAAACAAACTTCAGACAAGGTCGGGACCTCATTTTTAAGACGCCGCGCACATTAAAAACACTGATTCTAAGCCCTCCAACGTGGCTAAAAACGGCCTTTACAGACTTCCGTACTTCAAAATGTACTAACCAAATGTATGTGAAACTCAGATTGCGACCTGCGCTAAACTTAGCTGCAGACTTTCCACCGATAAAATAATATGGTCCCGCTTAATGTCCCATAGTTAGGACCCGGTAGTTTTCGCGAAAATATATTTGCCCCACTTTGTTTCAGTGTCTTGCGCGCACACCTTCAGTTCAACTTCATGGCTATTGACAGAGTATTTTTGTGCAGAGTCGTTACTAATTTGACTGTGCCAATCAGTACACTGACAACTGCCACACATCACGTCTGTGATTTGCGGGTTTAACCTCCACACGCTGGGTGTTACGGCATCCAATCACTGACAACATAGCAGAGACGCAGGTGCGCACGTAAAACACTGAAACAAAGTGCTGCAAAGATATTTTCGCTATAACTACCGGGCCCTACCCATAGTAAAAACCGTTCGGCGGGAAACTTGCAGGCTAGTTCAGCGACTGGCTCGTTGAAGCCACGCGGCATTTGATGCGCGTTTCAAGGGCGACCTTACTGCTCCGTCGCTTTTGGGCCTCTCACGCGCGGGTAGGCTGAGCCTTTAAGTATTAGAGATTGGATTCACAATAACATTTAATCTTACCATGCGCGGAAATTGTTTTTCTTAACCAGTGGCGTCATTTAGGGGGGCAGGGAAGGCCCAGATTTAGAATCATATATGTATCACACATATTTTTTTAATTTTGTTATTTAAATAATGCTAACTTAAGCACCTAAAACTGAAGTTTTATTAATAAAGCTTCTAATTCGCACATGCTTAATTAATAAAAAAGATGCAACAAGGTCACTGTTGCCGAAAGAAAAAATATTGCCCCCCCCCCCCCGCAAGAAAAGCCTGAAATGACGCCACTACACAAATTATGTGTAATAGATTATCGTACTTTACTTTCATTTTTCAAAGAGAATTAAATAATTAATGATTACGATATGAATTATTATTTTATTGAGTCGTACGTTTACACATGCAGCATTCACAACCACAACAACGTACATACGTACGAAGTAGAATGTTGATCAGCTGTGTTACGTACGTACACACACTACGCGAGGATGTGAATACATACTCGGTGTTTCTACTAGTACACGTAGTACGTGGTGGTTATGGATCCAGCTTAACCGTCTCTAATGCCCTCGCTGTCGACGAGACGTAAAGCCCACGTACCTTAACTTACACTCTTAAGACTCGGTTTCAGTCGCCATATTGAATTTTATTATTTTCTACTTTTTTGGTAAACTATGAAGAGAAATGTTAACTATGCGATTATACTTCAAGTTCTATTTACATTTCGCTACAGTGCAGACATTGCGATTTAGCTGTTAACTTATAATTACACCGCAATTTGTGTGGCAAATATTTTTATATTCATAAATTGCACGACAAATTTCGGTGTAATTATAAGTTAACAGCTAAATCGCAAGGTCTGTACCGTAGCGAAATGTAAGTAGAATTTGTGGTATAATCGCATGTTTAATATTTTTCTTCTCAGTATTCCAAAAAAGCGAAAAATAACAAAATTCAATATGGTGACTGAAACCGAGCCCTAACTGAAATAGGCCTACGGCATGTGACATAGTCTCGTTTTGTCATCGTTCGGGATATTTGTTTAAAAAGTAATTTTAAATAAATAAGTAAATTTAACAAAGGAATTTCCTGTTCATTAACAACAAATAAACTTTGTGTAGTAAGCTATGTTTATTTTTAAATTGTCAGAATTTTAATTCTTAACATTTTTAACAGCAGGTTAAATTATGGATACATACACCACCCGAATTTCAACTGTCTTAATATGAATCTTATTTACTATCTCTGAAAGACTGAATATGTAATTGGGTGTTCCGTTTAGTTTTCACAATTTCTTATCTATATTTGTCCATGCGGACATTTTGGCAGTGTGCAGCATGCGACGCGTACAATGTTCTATAAGAAAAACCATAATTTTTTTCTTGAAATTAAAATGTACCATTGATAGTGAAAGTTATTATCGGATTGGTATTTGTTCAGTATGTATACTGTTTTACTTCATTCGTCCAACAACTCGTCCATTGAAATGTGTGAAAATGTAGTATAGGATCGACTGCTGGAATTTGTAGAGTGTACACCCTCCCGAAGAGAACCAAGACGTTTGAAACATTTTAAAAACCCTACACAGCAGACTCTAGATGTCAGTCTGAGGTACGGAAACAAGGGAGCGATAAGGTCTATATTGGTTCGTGCGTCAACAATAGTGTCGCCTTTATCCGCGGTGCTGGAAGCAGCGTGCAGTGTTTCGGTCGTTGGCTTTCTCCTGTGGGACTCTAAGCTGTGACTCTACTACTTTAATCTGTGGAAAGTGCACAGTAACTTCAACACATGCTTCTGTATTTTCGTTTTACGTTTTTGGTTTTTATTTTTTACTTGAAAGCAGTCTGAAAAAGCCACTTCGAAACCATGTTTCTACGCCTTAAAAACACAAAAATTTAGAAGCATAATTTAAAATGTATTTTCTTTTCATATATAAAGATATCGACCGCACGTTAAGTAGTATCACTTAAAAAACCTTTCTTCTAACACGCTACAGCACAGCTAATGCACTACCTGTAGATGGCTGAGAGTAACTTACACATTTCTTATTCTTTGGAGGGGGAGGGGGGCCTTCCCGGTACGAGGCAAAGAAGTTGGTTTTAACCAGTCTGCCACGCATAGTCGTGTGCATCGCACTGAGAGTGCATTTAAAGTGAGATACGTACAATGTTTACAGGAGAAACCCGTGTCCTGTATGTTTTTCTCGTATTGCAAAGAGTAGCGTAATGAAAGTGCCGGATAGCTGGCCGGTAGAAAAGCTTACTGAATATCACGAACCGAACTAAAGTGCAGCTTGAAGCAGCTATCCACCCTTACAAGGGCCGTGAGTGATGGGATGCGGTTGAGGAGTTCTTTGATGTACCACTAAGAACACAGCAAGGACATGCGGGGTGGTGTGGGGAGCAGATTCCTTCCCCACTCATCGTGACTTCATTCACGTTTGAAACTGCGCCCTCGGGAGGCACTTAGTTGCTTCGCTAACAACATCATTCTTTCTTTCATCTCGCAACGTTCTTTTCCCATCTGGATTCCTCATTACAATGCCAGACTACCAAGAAAAGTATTACAAGTCTGATATTTCTCATCGGCGTTTTACGAAGTTACTGCAGCGGATTCTTGACGTGCGAGAAATATTAAAATTTTTCTCAACCCAGGTATGTGGACCTGGTGGAAAATACACACGTATCTGTTGTATACTATACTATTCAGAGTACTCATTACAATTCTACGAAATTGTTGTGCACAAACCGTTATATTTTCATTTAAATTTTGCAACATCTGCTTGTTTGCAGAACTTGTATGTATAAATCTAGAAGTGATAGCCTACTCTCTCTAATATTATATTGATTCATTTCAACTAAATACATCAGATCGGAGGTCAAACTCTGTTTAAATGCTAGTTTCAGTCGAGTAGCATATAATATCAGATTAACTCCCGTGTTTAACAACGAGAACCTTATTTTCGTCAAAGGCGCCCGAAGTAATTCTACAATACACCCCTCATTAATACTAACATCATAACACGCATAACGAATGATGGCGAGAGACATTTCAAAATTAACATGTTTATAATATGATTTTCAATATTACATTTAACTTTTAAACATATTTAATAAAACTGTATGTTATCGTCACTTAATATACATTACTTCGTTTCGTTTGTTACTTCATTGCAACATTCATTTTTTTGTTTATAAGTTGGCCTACGCAGGAGGGAAACTTCGACAATCTTCGGTTAAGAGTACGTTTTCTCTATCCCTGCAGTTACGAAAACCTGGTTGAAGTACTTTTTTGTAACATAGCCATTGAAAAAGTAATACATAGACATCCATTTAAACTAGAGTTTAGAGAAACAGAGAAAGTACCAGACTATCTAGACCGACATTCGAGTTATCAGGATTGTTTCCTCTTGCGCCCTTCACAGCGTAACTGTAGATCTGAAGCAAATAATCGACGAACCACTAATGGCAGCGCTGACCTGTTCATTAAATGGTGTAACCACAGAACAACTAGGCATGCAGAAGTGAAATGGCATGGTGGCTTTACATTAGAGTAAACAATCGATTTTCGAACATGGACATTGGTGTAGGGATCACAGCGACATGAGCATTTTTAAAGCCCCTCTTATTTGCTGTTTTCTGTTATTTGGCTTGTTCACACAGTGCACATAAGTTCACTAGATTTTCATAACTATTTAAAACTAATTAACTAAACGTTAGTGCTAGCTAACCGTAAAACTACACAAAAAAAAATTCTGTGGACCAGGACCTGAAGTTGGCTACAATTCACACTTCCATATTACTAATGTCACAAAACGAAATCTAGAACAATTTGCAACTTTTTCATTATACATTCATGTTTCTATTTTGGTTAGTGCATTTAACTTATTGATGTACTTAATTAAAATGTAAATGACTTGCATTACTGTAAAGGCCTAATTTCATTTCACTGATCTTTTATGTGGATTGGCAGCACTGAACCAAGTCGTCTCTCTGCTTCTGCCAATGGGAAATGCGCCTTTGTGCTGTGGCGTCAATGTGTGTTGTGGGTCAGACGGAATAATTTCGTGCTGTATGTTTTTGTACGATAAGAATTAACTTAGAACAGAATATTTAAAGTGACCGTTCAATAGTTTATTAGGCATTTCGTGCACCACATTTGTTCTCTGCAAACACAATCGTATGTAAATTTCCGGAAAAAATACATTTCCATCCGACCATAATTATTAACCTACGAAACAAATCGCAGGTTAACCGAACGCGTGTGCGTATAAATTATTTGGCAAGTATCTCGTGATTTTAGTGAGGTGTAAGTTATTACCATAAAGTAGTTCCTGTGTAAATGCTATTGGATCTTTAAAATATTATGTATTATTGTAAGAAAGATGTTTACCAGAATCTGATGTTTTTTAATGTTTCGAAATACAAAGCCCTGTTCTATCTTGTAAAACATGATTAGTTATTTTGAAACAGTTTCATGTTTCGCGTTTTTCTTACGCTTAATTTGAATGTGCTATTCACAGATAATGTATTCATAGCTTCAGTACGCACAGCGTACTTTTGATCTCGGTTTCACCAACCTCTGTTAAGCAAATTGACATTTGTTGATGGTGATTAACCGACAATTCAACACGTAAAATTTTCTTTTAAGCCTTTTTAAAAAATGTCAAGTGCTTAACATAGGTTGGTGAAACCAGGCCTAACGTATCGAGTTTCATTCTTTCGGTTAGCTTAAAATTGTGTCTTTACGTAGGGTATTGCAAAATTCCATGTCTATATTCTAGAGAAACAATCCTCGCACGTACAGGAACAAAAAATGTCATGTGGACGTAGGTCCGAAAACGCACCGTTTCTACGCTACAGTTGGCAATACATGAGGTGTGGTTGACAGCGCGCGGGTAGGATCACGTTGCTGATGTGGGGTGCCATCGCAGCTGTAGCACCTATATATATTCAATGGCTGTAGGCAAGCCCATGCCAGATGAGTCGTACGAACCATTGAAATGGACGCACACGTTTCCCGCTCTAGCACCGAGGTGGATCTAGCTTCACGTGTACATCACTGCAAGAAGAGGTTCAAAATGGATTATTCCAATACTGAGTTAGCTGATGCATTTTTCCTGCATGGGTTGGCAAATGGTAACGGCAGCGCCGAACAGCGTTTGTATCGTGCACGCTTCCCATAACGACGGTGTCCACATACTCGTACATTCGAAGCAATCCACCACCATCTTAGAGAACGCGGAACCTTCGAACGTGACAGAGGACGGCCGATAGGGACGAGGACGCCGGCGTTGGAAGAGGCATTCCTGCATGAAGTGGACGATAATGAGTGAGAGATTTTGGTCAGCGCTTAGCATCGAGGTCTTTAGCGCTGGTGAGGAGTGAAATGAGGTGGGAACGGAGCGGCGCCGGAATGAAAGGGATGGGGAAACGGGTGATCCCCGAGAAAACCCGCCGACCAACGTCATCATCCGGCACGATTCCTACATGCGAATATCCGGGGACCGACCCCACCGAGAATCGAAACCGGATCGCCTTGATGGGAGGCGAATGGTGTGACCATTCGGCCACCGCCGACCCAAGTGGACGAGAACTCCAATATCAGCACACGGAGAGTAGCAACTACCTTTAATGTGGACCATACACTGGCTTGGAGAGTGCTAGATGAAAACGTGTTGATTCCATACCATGTACAGCGTGCTCAGGCCCTGACACCGGCAGATTTTCCTGTTCGTCGTACGACTTGCCTTTGGTTTGGCGGACAATGATTCAAGCCAGCCTTCTGTGAAACGGTCCTCTTTACTGATGAAGCGACATTTAAACGGGACCAGATAACTAATTATCCTAATGAACACATCTGGACCCAGGAAAATCCTCATAGTATGGGGCAAACACGCAACCAACAATAGTTCTATGTCGATGTTTGGGCTGGCATCGTGGGTGACTGTTTAATAAGACCTTTTCTGCCACGAAGACTTAATAGTGAGACATGAGGCATTCTTAACGAACGACATGCCTGTTCTGTAGGAAGATGTCTCATTACACATATGACAGAACATATACTTCATGCATGTTAAAGCTACTGAGCTTCTCTGGCCGTGCACGAGCGCCTAGACGCGATGTTTGGTGAGGTTTGGATATGTATAGGTGGCGATATTCCGTGGCCACCCAAGGACCCTGATTTTAATCCACTAGACTTTTATTTGTGGCGGAATTTAAAGGCAATTGTGAAAGCAACCCCTGTAGACGACGAAGAAACTCTTCGTAATCGTATTGTGGTGAGGTGTGACGTAATCATAAATTCCCTAGGGATTCATCAACATATCCTGCAGTCGATGCTACGGTGGGTCGAGTTATGTGTTCATGCTGATGGAGGGCATTTTGAACATTTTCTTTAAAGCCGTAAGTGCCGAGGATATCGTTTCACAAGTTCCTAACAATTGTCGCAGTTGTTCCTACTGCCTGTGTGTTAGTGGTGTAGTGTGTGGCATAGCAATATGTCACGGACTTCTGTAATGACGCCCCACAGCAACATGATCCTGCCAGCGCGCTCTCAAACGTACATCGTGTATTGCCAACTGTAGCGCAGAACCTATGTCCACTTAACATTTTTTGTTCCTCTACACGTAAGGATTGTTTCCCCAGAATATTGACATGGAATTTTTCAACAATCTGTATATGTCAGAATGTTATTTTTGTGTAAGCAGGGCTGCAACAATGTACCGTATTGTATTACGGTCTTATAAGACAAAATAAGAACAGTCTCACGAAAGACGTTAATCTAAATAAGCCCATATTTCCCGTCATGAATAAAATAAACAGAGACCCAACAGTAGAAATGTTGTCTTAGAAGTAACATAAAACAGGTGGCAATGGCAATATAACGATATTTGATACGTTGCTTTGAATTAAAATAACATGGAAAATTATATAAAAGGTATCACCATAGCAATAATCCTTTAAAACGCTGGAAAATTACATTATACTATTATACATAATTTTTATTGAAAATAACCAGAGATGTATTTTAAAAGCGGTGCTACTTTTAATATTACTAGTGTCAATATACTGTAAATTGTCTAGATTTATTTCTACTAACGTAAAACGTAATTTGGTGCACATAGATGTTCCATAGAGCGTTTAATTTTCACATAAACAGTTTTATACTGTTTGAAGTGTTTATTTACATGGTCGTCCTTTTATCTTGATTATTCAAAATCAAATGCCTTGAACCACAGGACTCGCCGATTTTTTACGGTAGTTCGAGATATGAACTACAATGAATGGTGCAACAGAAAATACAGTGTCGATCGCACGATCATCAATGGTGCACCCGCACCTATAAGGATTCGTTTTCCCCATTCCAGTTGCTAGGGTCTGCCGTGGAGTGTAACCACAGGAAAATATTTCTGACCCTGCAAAGATAAATAAATATTTATTAGCTGCGCAGAATCCCATGTGGCTAACCTTCACGTTCGAATTGCCAATCTCTATGTTTTACTGGACAAGGTGTTCTCGCGATCTCTCGGTGAATTTTAAAATTCTGCTTAAAGCAGCGTGCACGCGAACGAAACAATAAAAATACAGTACCATGTTCCATTTTGCAGTCGATACATACCTGAATAAGTTGCAATAAAACATTTACGAAATTCATACAACTCAAAAAAATCTATTCCGTTTGACAGTTTATTTAATTAAGAAAAATATGTAAAGCTTTTTAATTCACTTCGCGCTCTGTGATTTGTAAGACAACCTTATTATTATTGAGTAATTTATATTCAGTAACAGGCACTTATGTTATTTTTTTCTTCAGGTGTAGATTTCAAAATTTTTTTAGGTTCATCGTGGAACAAGTAATTCCGATTGCCCTCTGTGTGTTTTTGAATATTCGTCATGTATGAAGTCATAATATATTCGTCTGCAGCTGCTGATTTGTGAATGGATTCGCACCAAACAGGCTGATGCAAAATTACATGACAATATTGTTGAAGAAACAATCCTTACTTGTAGAGAAACAAAAAATGTTACACGAACATCGGCCCGAAAACCAACCTTTACTTTACTACAAGATTTATGACTTAGAGAGCGTATGCTGGATCGCATGTGACCGGGAATTGCTACATCGCACAATGTCTATCGTTCAGTGAAATACGACTCGTCTATTATGTAACTGCTAGCATTCCAGAGCAGCATGATCCGGGCCTCACGCTATGCACTGCTAACCATGTACTGTGAACTGGGGGGCCGCGGTGGCCGAGTGGTCAGACCATTCGCCTCCCACAAAGGCTATCCGGGTTCGATTCCCGGCGGGATCGGTCCCCGGATTTTCGCATGCGGAAATCGTGTCGGACGATGCCGTTATTCGGCGGGTTTTCTCGGGGATCTCCCGCTTCCCCCACCCCTTCATTCCAGTGCTGCTCCATACTCACCTCATGTCACCTTTCACCTGCGCTAAAGGCCTCAATGCTAAGCGCTGATCAAAATCTCTCACTCAATTGCTGTGAACTGTAGAGCAGAAACGGTGCATTTTTTGTCTATGTTCATAAATTACGTTCTGTTCCTCTCGATGTGATTATTGTTCCTCCAAAATATATGCAACTTTACAAAATCCTGTATTCCTGGCCGCTGCCACCTCTGTTTAGCCTCACGTGTGGTTGTTCCTCTCCTGCATTCTTTACTGTTCTGCGACGATAAGTTGTCTCCTTTAAGAGTCGTAGTGATGTGGCCAGACCACTCACTCGCCTCCCACCACGAGACCGAGGGTGTGCCACGGTACCACGTTGGACTCGCATTCCGGAGGACCCGGGTTCGATCCCCGGCTTCGGTCATCCGGATTTCTGTTTTCCATGGTTTCCCGAAATCACTCCAAGCGAATGCTGGGATGGTTCCTTAACAAAGGCCATGGCCGACTCCTCTCCCAGCTCCTGTCATTATATCAAGTTGTATGCCATCGTCTTTCATAACCTCGCTGTCGACGAGACGTGATACCCATTTTCCCTACCATCCCACCACCGACATCCGGGTTCGATTCCCGGCGGGGCAGCTCCAGATTTCGTCAAATAGGAAGTATGGAGAATGTTGACGAGGAACTCCAGTTTTCCCTTCCCTTTAATTCCGTCGCGTGACGTTGACTTGAAGCTCAGTTTTCTTTACGTCCCTTAGCACGCATCTGTCAGACGTTTAATCACTAACACGGTCGATTTAGTGCTGGAATATATTTTGTAAAGTTCGTTATAACCGCATATGTTTCCTGAAACAGTATACCAAAATCACCGTTATTGGCCTTGCTATACTCTGCTATTCTTCCTTATTAATAAGTTGTAATCAATTGAGTAGTTTCTGATGCATCAAATTAAAGCCTTATTACTTTTTTAACGCAGCGTTTTCTTTAAAAGGAATGAACCTACAATAATATTCAATCCAAAACTAAACGAACGAGCAATGCATGAAATTTTGTTTGAATCTGTACGTTGGTTCCTGAAATAAAACTCAGAGCACCAAATATTTAAATGGAAGCATTTATAAATATACGAACCTGATTAAATCTTCAACACTACAGGATGTTACAAAAACGTACGGCCAAACTTTCAGGGAACATTACACACAACCCCGGTACCAGATGCAGAGAATCTTCACACCCGTGTCGTGGAAGGCTGTGGTACAATACGCCATACTCCAGCGATGCATCAGCGCATCAGGGATCCCATGCGGCGGAGGGTAGATGCATGTATCCTCGCTCACGGAAGTCATTTTGAACATTTCATTTAAGAACGTGTGTTACGTAATACTGGTACTATCTGCTTCTGTGTGCTGCCTGTCCATCATTTCATGTGAGTTGAAGATAGGCAATGTAGTTACGATTACCTTCCGTCACGTCGCCCACCTGGCGGTGATCCTAGGAAGTAACGTACATTCTAACGAAACATTCCATTGGGTAATTGGAACAGTGTCTGTACGAAATGTTTTACGATGACATTTAACGATATGTAAGGAATTGAGTTCTACCATGGTAATTAAGCGTATCCAGACAAATGTCCATATCACATATTTTATTTCTTTGTGTGTGTGAAATGTTTCCTGAAAGTTTGGCCGTACATTTTTGTAACACACTGTATAAAAGTATAATTTACTTACAAAAGTATGAATGTATATATATATATATATATATATATATATATATATATATATATATATATATATATATATATATATATATATATACGTACACACACAGTGTAAGGTAGAATTCAGTTCGCGCGGGTTTTAAAATTTTCAAGAGAACACACACACAACACAAACACGCGCACAGATACGCACAAACACATACATACTCAAAACATACACAACACTCGCCTAACCAGAAAAGTTTTACTATAAACTAATTTGGCTGAGAAGTGTAGATAATGGTCTTAATCAAAAAAATTCTAGGAATTGTATGTAAACAGCATGTATTTCAAACATGCAATTCCTAGGACGTGCCTTGAGGATGCTGTAATTCCTCAAAGAGAAGACTCCAGTTTTCTTCACTTTGTACTTTTTGCTCTGAGAAGGAGTTTACGTGTCTGCAACGTACTACCCACTGATTACAAAGTGGTAAATAATTGTTAGTAAATGAAACTGATTATTTCATTAACTGCGAAGTAAGTACACTTAATATTAAGGATTTTTTTACTTAGGACAAAGCAAATAGCTTACGCTGTTAGGCTGCACTAAAAACATTTACTTCTTGGCAAAATGTTTCGTGAAACGACCGAAAAAGCCCAACATTATGGGGTTGAAGCAGCCTTTTGAGATCGTTACCTTGCGGTCTTCGTTTGCGTTTCATTAACTTCCCCGGTCGTTTTGCATTTTAATGGACGCGATACGACCTAGCTTCACGCTTGTGGGAGAGGGAGAGGATAAGATGGAAATGAAAACTTAATTCAGATACGCCCGCGTGAATTCTTCTTTCCTTGAAGTCCGGGCCAATGTAGTTCTCTGACTGAACAACTAGCCAGCCATCTAGGCTTCTACTTAATTTCGTACATCTTCTGGAAACGTCCTGAATATAGGAAATTGTTACTTGAAGAGGAGATCGCTACGAAATTTTCATTGTTTAAATATTTGTTAGAGATATGGTTTGTGTTATAGACATATATTGATACTATATTTTACAGTAACGAAAATTGTATAGCTTTCATAAATTTTTATAATGGCAGGTCAAAGCCCAAATTTGCATAACATTGCTTGTTACAAGAAAGGAAACCCAACTGACTTTCAGAAATGAAATATTTCACAGTGCAAACTAGTATCACGGGCTACGTCGAGGTATGTACAAAACCGTATAAAATATATTTTTTATTTTTAAAATTTTTTGAAATTAATATAAAACTTTACCAATATTCTGCAATTTTTAATACAAAAAATTTAATGCGTTGTTTATTTTTAATTACTGCAGTGTTAAATTATATTAATTAACTATTGTACGTTTTTATACGATTACCGGTACTCACAAAATATTCTCATTTGTTACGGCAGTTTTAGGTTAGGTGAGTCATATACGATTAATCACGTACTTGGGGAAAATTAATAAAAACAATAGTTTGTACAACTAAAATACCCTAATTGTATAACTAGTATTATGTAAACATGTGTTGGTTTAATTGCAGTTATCACCACACATTGCATCATACTTTCGACGTACAATACTGAAAACAATAACCACATATTAATTTGTGAAAAGTTAGCCCTGCTCAAAATGCATTATGGCTATAAAAAACAAGCAGTCAACAAACAGTGTTATTGCGATTAACGTACAAAATAGAAGAACGTAAGTACCTATTATTCTGAGTAGTGATTTATTTTTATTTTTATCACTCAATGATTGGAATGTTAAATGTATTATTGGCTGGAATGTGTCTACCAATACTATATTGACACGAATATTGTGTACTAGTCACCTAACAAGTAAAAGTAAAGAGACGTCACTTCCATGTTAAGCTGAAGTTCTTATTTCGTCTTTGTTTGCGAGGTGTTGGGGGTAAGTTAGTGCCTGGGTATGTACCAACAAGACGGTAACATTTTGTAGAAATAACTGATAAAGGAAGTATGTGAGAACATGTATTTTAAAAGTATTTCCAGTATTAAAATAATAGTTATTACTATTATTTACTGGCACATGACGTATTATGTTAAAATAAATTATTTGTAACTGTATAAATCAGCGTAGGAAAATTTCATTCTATGCCTTTGCAGGGCGGCATTGTTTACATTTTTTTGCCTTGCGTCTTTATTTATTAACTAGGATCGTAAGTTAATTCTTTGCCAAATTTTATGTTTCTAATTTATAGGGGTGAATCACTAATATCACGAAACACTGCCAGACATACAGAATTAATGCAAGGCCGGTATCAAAACTAATTAACTTACTAATCTCAAAATATTCAGACTCCCCTCCCATTTTCTCATTTGCTGTATCTTTTCCAGTAACCATAAGAAATATTGTATTGCATAACTTTATCTGTATCAATAATTTGTTCCGACCAGCACCATTAAATGCTTACATAATAATTGCAACTTCATCTATTCCTCACATTTTAATGCTTATGTGGCCCCTCTCGCACATGCACTTTTTTTTAAGTAGCTAAACACAGAGTTAAAATGAGTCAGACTTCAAGATAGGTACAGGTTATTATGGGGAACTTTGTCAAATTTCCGTTCGGTCTCGTATTTTTACAATGCAGCGCCCACATCGTTTCTTCCCCATTCTTCTTTTAACTACGTACGTGCTACTATCACAATTTAGATTATCAGTTGGCGATTATAGCAACGGCCATTTTGCAACAACAGTGTACGTAACCAGCAAAATTAAATAAGCTCGGAAAAGTCTTCTTCACACTGAAACATTGTTTCTCTTTGTATTATATCATCCAGAATACGTAAACAAGTACGGTAATAATGACATAAAAATTATAATAACAAATGCCACAAAACCACTTACGTTACTAAAATCCTAGTGCTAGTTGTGAATTTATGTGGTTGGCACTATATCAGGCACTAACTAACAATCGTAGGTCCTATCTAGTGTCAGCCCCCTGGTACTAGCAGTGCGCCCGCGACTTTGCTCGCGTGTGTTACTCATAGCAGATAATATTTTGCTTTAATTGTAAAACCTGTTTGTACAGTACATTAGATCGGTAGTTCAGTTATAAAGTGTCAGAATGACCGAGCCGCTAGTAGAGCTAACTAATCGAATAATATACGCAGTTTACGTGGTATGTAGACTGATTTCCCCAGAGAAAGACCATCGGTGAGGGTACCCTCAATATAAAATTTGTTTTCCAAAACCTTCACTTGAAGTTAAGTGTCATTAAGTAGTTTTGGCGGGATAATGATTCTTAGAAATATAAACGTATTTGGTGAACCAACCTTGAGGTTAGTGTGATCGCATATGTGGGCTGGCACTGTCGAGGAACTTTAGTGGACAGTGGACCCCATAGTCCATTTTTACAACTTTTGAACTATCAAGTTCAAATTGCACTAATTTCATCTGCAATACAGTTTTCGTGTGTCAGATTTGAACATTTGCACGGCCTTTAACAGGATTTTAGCCTAGAACCTCCCGAACAGTAGATCGAAACTACAAACAGCTGCGCCACATAACGTCGAAATTATTCATGAAAACAAATTAAAAAATAAAATAAGAAATTCCTAGGCTCATAGATGATGTACAACAATACGTCTCGATAGAAATGCAGAACGAAACTCCTGTACAATAATTTTCATTATCGCTGGTCGTAAATGCTTTTCGGATCGTCTGCCATCAAATTATACATAGTAAGTGTTCTTCTTAATAATTAAGTCATCTTAAAAAATAAAAACTTGCACAATTTTTTTAGGTACGTACGTCATTGAGATGCGAACAAAACCTTAATATATCTACTGGTTAGATAAATATCTTTGGTTAACTCGCCCTCCATATGTAGTATCCAAGTGAAGTGAAATTCATGACGATAGCCCGTTCAGTCGAAGCCAAATCTATCATTCATTTAAAAACACATTTTGTCTCTGTACAGTACTGAGGTTCGAATATTTTGAAAAATCTTAAAAACCTTTTTTACAGCCACTGAAGCAAAAATGTAGTGAATATCCCTACGGGTTTGATATATGTCGAGGATTTGTCTAAAACACATTCCTGGTCTTTTCACCACCTAAGAGACTGAATTTCGAAAATCCCTTGAATAACATTTTAGACTACTTTAATGGTACCTCTTGGACATGAAAAATGCAATAGACCGATGGGTTCAAGATATATCGACGATTAGTTGAAATACATTTCATCACGTTTATCCCCTTTTCATCTCCTTAGGTGAGGAATTTCAAAAACTCATAAAATTAATATTCAAGTATTTGAGTAAGCAGCAATCTTAAACAAAAATCACGTCGATATATAAAATATCAGTGGGGTCGATATATATAGTTTGTGAATCGAAAACACTTTTTACCCTTTTTTGCCTCTTCGGGGCCGAATTATATTTTGGATATTTACAAAAGTATCAACGTAAAGTAAAGAGTACTTCGATGTCTCGTCTGGCTCGATAGATTGTATGGAGGAATAATCGAAAACACACATTTCACGTCTTTTCATCCCTTTAATTAAAGACTTTCGAAACGTATTGAAGTCCTAAAATTTATAATTTTATACGAAGTAAAAATCACAACAGCCTACTGGCTTCGAGCTGTAGAGACGATTATTAAAATAATAATAAAAAAAAAACACACTTCCCCCATCTATTTGAGAATCAAATTTCAAAAATTTAAAAACAACAATTTTTTAGGTATTTTGATCAGCATCAATTTGAAGTAAAAAGGAAATCTGTATCCCGAAGGGTTCGATAGATATAGACGATTAATAAATCAAATTTTAGGTTTTTTACCCCCTTAATGGTTTAACTTTGAAAAATCCTTAATTGGCTAATATGATATTTTATGATTGACCCATTGAAGTAAAAGCCGCGACCATACGCAGTCGGGTTCGAACTACGTAGACGAATCTTAAAATACACTTTTTCACCCATTTTTGCCTCCTTAGGGGATGAAGCTCGAAAAAATACCTTATTAGTGCTCGCCTACGACCTAAAGGGAACCCACACAAAAAATTTCACATTTCTAGGTCAAGCGTTTGGGCTGCAGTTTTGATATGTCAGTCATTCAGTACATTCAGTAAATAGAGATAGGTTATGCAGCACCTATTTTATTTTAAACTAGCAGTGTGCCCGCGGCTTTGCTCGCGTGTATTACTCATAGCAGATAATATTTACTTTAATTAAAAAACATCTTTGTATGAGAGGTAGTTCAGTCATCAATTGTTAGGATGACAAATCTGCTATTTGAGTTAACTCTACACCAGGATAAGTAGTGATAGCTGTCCACGCGAAAAGCAGTCTTAAGTTGGTCCCTGTCACTAACAGCGACTTCGCCTGGGCCTTATTTATAGTCACAGTAAAGTTGACATTGTGGGGTAGTTACAGACTCTTTATTGTAAAAGGGTATAATTGAATGAATTACGTAGATTACGTGGTGTTAAGACTGATTTCTCCCGAGCTACAACCTACTGCGCCACACAGCGTCGAAGATATTCATAAATATTAATTTTAAAAATTAAAAAAATAATTTCCTGAGTTCATAGAGGTTTTACAACAACACGCCTCAGTAGAACTGTAAAAGGAAAACCCCTGCATAATTTATTTATCATAGGTCGTACTTGTTTCTCGGACCGTCTGCCTTGAAAGTTTACAAACTATTATTTCGTCTCAATAATTTAGTTATCATATAAAATAAAAAAAATTGCGTTACTTTATTCAGGTACTTACCTAAGCATCATTCTAACGCGAACAACACCTCAGTATCACTATTGGTTATGGTAAGTATCATCGGCTGACCAAAAACTAAGAGATCGAATTCTTAAAAATCTTACAACATTCTCACGGCCATTTACGTACTCATCAACCTGAAGCAAAAATAAACCGAATATCTCAATGGGTTCGCTATATACCGAAGATTTATCAAAAATACAATCCAGGATTTTTTACCTCACAAGAGACTGAATTTCGAAAAACCCTCGAATCACATTTTAGAGTACTCTACTGGTGTCTCTAGAACGTGAAAAACACGACAATAGCCCGCTGAGTTCAAGATGTATGGACGATTAATTGAAAACACATTTCATCACTTTTCATCTCCTTAAGTGGGGAATTTAAAAAATTTGTGAAAGTGCTTGTCAGGTATTTCAGTAAGCATCAATCTTAAACAAAAAGCATGTCGATATATATATATATATATATATATATATATATATATATATAAAATGGGGTCGATATATACATCGATTGTGAATCGAAAACACATGTATCCTTCTTATTCTGCTTCATTAGGGCCGAATTCGGAAAATATATTTAAATGGTATTTTTGATATTTACATAACCTTCAGTCTTAAGCGAAGAGTACTTCGATTTCTCGATTGGTTCGATAGAAATGGATGAATAATCGAAAACACATTTCATGTATTTTCATCCCCTTAGTTAAAGATTTTCGGATCGTCTTGGAGTCCTTTCATAGCCATTTGTATAAGTAACCAATTAAAGTAAAAATCATGTTAGCCAATTGTGTTCCAGTGATATAGATGATTCATAAAAAACACATTTTCCCCTTTTTACTGTTTGGGGGTCGAATTAAAAAAAATATCCTAGAACTGCTATTTGGATATTTACGTAAGCAACATTTTGAAGTAAAAAGCAATTCTGTATCCCGAACAGTTCGATAGATATCGATAATTAATCGGAAACACATTTCAGGTCTTTTCACCCCCTTAATGGTTGAATTTCACAACACCGTTGATTTGGATAATATGCTTTTTTATAATTCACCCATTGAAGTAAATGTCACAATGATAGGCCGTCGGATTCGAGCTATAGGCCTACACGAATCTTATGAAACACATTTCACCCCTTTTCATCCACTTAAGGGACGAATTTCGAAAAATCCCTTCTTAGTGCTGCCTACGACGTGAGGGGAAACCACACTAAAAATGTCTCGATTCTAGGTCCAGAGGTCTGGGCTGCAGTTTGATATGTCATTCATTCAGTCAGTAATTCAGGGTTCTCTTTTATATATAGAGAAGATGGCACTATGTTTGTAAACATCACATCTGTACTAGATTGTTGTGCTGTCGCCATTTCAACCAGTATCTTCGAACACATTGTAACAAGGCTTCCAATTCCAATGTAGATTATTTTTGTCATACCATTAAAAATTGTAAAAAATATTCTTGTACAATATTTGATGCCATTATTAGGGCCACGATTTTGTCGCGAAAAGATTTTTGCCCCACTTTGTTTCAGTGTCTCTCGTGCACATCGGTAGCTGTGCTTCATGGTTATTGGCAGCGCGCCTTTGTTCAGACACGTTTCTCATTTGACTGCACCAATCAGAATAAGATTATGGTGATTCCTTACGTCTGTAATATTTGCCAAGGCAAGTGAGAGTAAAATTATTCAATTACAGGCAATGTAGCAGACCTGTAGACGTGCACATGACGCATCAAAACCAAATGTTGCAAAAATCTTTTCACCGTAAAGTCGTGGCTCTAGCCATTATAACTTAGTACATAGAATAACAAAAACAGTCTGCCATCAACAGTTATCTTTAATCGATAGCAATCAAATGTAGCCAACATACGAATTATTATTACTTTTCTTGATTAGGTCAACATGTTATTTCTAGTAAAAGTGTGTAAATCTAAAGTAAATTTCTATGCATAATTTGTTTTTAGTAAAAAAAAATTTAGCAATTCCCAATGTCACAAACGTAGTCAAATATCACAGTTGTATTAATGCCAGATTGGCCAATGTTCACATTGATCATTGCTTATTTGGCGTTCAAAAAGACCAAAGTCAACGTAAGCTCTTGTGGCACGTAATAAAATAGGAATTATTTATGTGACCTAGGCCCCATCGAACCTATGCCTGCCTATACCTTATAGCACAAAATGCACCACGTTTGAAAATGCGCATTGTACTTAATAACTAATTTTTGTAAAAAGTTGACATTTGCCATTTTAGTACCAAGCCACGGAATTAAATATGGAAGTAGTTTCAGGTTCCAAACATGCTGAGGTTAGAAAGTTCAATGACTTCTGGTTTAGGCGTGTAACCTCGCAAACATGTTTAGCTTCAAGCGCGATCAAACATGGCGGCCGAATGTGTTCACCTAAACATGTCACGTTAGTCTGTCACTGCTTCAAGTTTCAAGAGTTGTTTAAACTGCTCAAAGGTTGTATCCCCTCATGCCCATAACAAAGCGAGCACAAAATCACGCCACTTCCAACTCGACGGCTAGCTTCATATCTGAACTACTCCGCCGTGTAAATCGTGAATAGCCAGTTCTCCAGTCTACCGCTGCTTTGTTCTAGTTTGATAGCCATCTGCGACCTGAGCGTGGCGATGTGCTGCGTCTGACACGAGGACAAAACACAACTTTGATATGCGAGTCTCTCGATATCTCGCAGCGACCTCGTTACGTCACGCGCATCAGCGCAACTGTCACGAACACAGACTGAATTATTATTAAGTTCGCTACACGTCATGTTCTATTATCCATCCGCTGTCTCGTTTCAAAAGTTCGAACACTGAATATCTGATATACCACGTGCTTTGTTATGTAAACATGCGTATAAATACAGCCCAACAAATAAAATAACGACACTGTGTTACCATTAAATAACTTAAATTATCGACGTGTTTTGTGACGTACACATTTCATTCGGTCTACATTTATATGCATGCAATAACTGTACATAGGTAAATTCAGAATGAAGCGTATTAATTTTGCGTAATTATAAATTATAATCAAGGAAGTCGAAAATGTTTGCGTAAAGTTAATAGGCTAATAGTGGGAGTAGTGCAACCTTGAGAATCATTTTTATAGTTAATGTCTTTAACAAAATCAATTACTTTTGGTGTTTATTTGTTTTGGTACTATTCAGAGTGTTGGTGTTTAGTATGAAGTGGTATTTTATGTTTAAAGGAAAAAATTTTTAGAGTATATATATATATAGGCTGTTTCTGAACAACACCGACAAACTTTGGCAGGTGATTCCTTATGAAAAAACACGCAGAAATTATATTTCGCATTTTTTGCCTAAACCTAATATTAAGTCAGTAATGAGAATTTGAATATCAAAATTTATAATAGTATTTCCCCAAAATATCGGAAATCATATGACATAAAAAAACTATATTTTCAGCATTGCTTAATGCTGTTGGGACCTTCAAATCAACAGAAAATACTATGTAATACCGTCCACCCTTTTGGAAAAAATAGGAGTGGCTACCTTCTAATTGCATACAACTTTTTTACCGTCAGGATTTCCGAACATTTGAAGATGGTTTATTGAGAAATTAGACCTGTGTAACAAAAAAAAAAATAGTCCTGTTGTTGCAACTATCTAGGACATGCCGTTTATGCTCGAAACACACTTGAATAATTCTTGCAGACATACAGAGCCTAGAGCATAGGCAATCCTGTGAACATCCATGTGAAGTGTTCAGCGTACAGACAATGGTGGACATTCACTCTAAAACAAGTACAATACTGTTAAAGTCGCAGAGCAGTTTGTTGCTAGTATTCTACGTACATGTCGTAGCAGTTGTGAATGAAAATGGTAGGTCCCAGGTAGCTGAAATATGTGTAAATGGTATTGTGTTCGTCACGCTGATAATAAACCAAACACGAATAAATTCATGAGATAATACTTGAAAAATAAAAATAATAGTTCAGTGTAGGTATTAATGTTGTTTCTCTAAATCATGTCATCTCCCAACAGTCAGGTTTTTAAAAGTAATTGATTTGATAAACGTTTAGGATCCCCAAACGATGCAGCAATAAATCGAGCATGTTACATCTTTGAAAATGTCGTAGGTCATGATATTATTTTAATTTGTAATGTGGGTTTAATTGCAAACACAAAAACAGTCCAGTCTTGTCGAAATAAACAGTTTTAGCCAAACTCATTTAAGAAGTAGCATGCATGTGTAACAGACAGAGAGTGTTGAGCCGTGTAAGCTACTTGCAATACACATGCAGAAGTAGTTGTGCGGGTTGCAGTCGTGGGTGAGATGCATTTAAAAAACAAAGTATTACGTGATAGCAATGCATGCCACTGTACAGTACACAAGTATGGCAACTAAACAAATAAAGACATTAACAGTCACAAAAAAACAACAAACGTAAAAGTGTTTTTGTGAATTTATAATAAGCAAAAAGCATAAAGGATTTCTTGTTGGAATAATGACAGAATGAATGAATAGGCTCGTAATATTTAAGATTTTTAGAGCCAAATAGGGGTGATATGGTGTGAACATGAAGTTGTACTGGGAATGGAGGATAAAAAAATGGGAGATACACGTTAAAAGCCATTAGTCAACGTCATCGTACCGACATGATTACCATATGTGAATATTGCTGTGACACCCGGCGGTAATCTAAAACATATCGTGACCATTAGACCGCCGTTGCGATTGTAGCTGCCATTCTTTGGAGAAACAACATTGATACCGAAACTGTATTACTACTTTTCTTTTTCAAGTATTATCTCATGAAGTTATTCGTGTTTGGTTTATTATCAGCGTGACGAACACAATACCATTTACACGTATTTCAGCTGCCTGGAACCTACCATTTTCGTTCACAACTGCTACTATATGTACGCAGAATACTAGCAACAAACTGATGTGCGACTTTAACAGTATTGTACTTGTTTTAGAGTGAATGTCCACCATTGTCTGTACGCTGTACACATCACGTTGATGTTGGCAGGATTGCCTATGCTCTAGGCTCTATATGTCTGCGAGAATTATTCAAGTGTGTTTTGAGCATAAACGGTATGTCCTAGATAGTTGCAACAACAGGACATTTTTTTTTGCTACACAGGTCTAATTTCTCAATAAACCACTTTCAAATGTTCGAAAATCCTGACGGTAAAAAAGTTGTATGCAATTAGAGGGTAGCCACTCCTATTTTTTTCCAAAAGGGTGGAAGGTATTACATAGTATTTTCTGTTGATTAGAAGGTCCCAACAGCATTAAGCAGTGCTGAAAATATAGTTTTTTATGTCATATGATTTCCGATATTTTGGGGAAATACTATTATAAATTTTGATATTCAAAGTCTCATTACTGACTTAATATTAAATTTAGGCGAAAAATGCAAAATATAATTTCTGCGTGTTTTTTCATAAGGATTCGCCTGCCGGAGTTTGTCGATGTTGTTCAGTAACATCCTATATATATATATATATATATATATATATATATATATATATATATATATATATATATATATAAACACACACACACATAGGATATTCATAAAAATCACCGAAAAACTCCGGCAGGTGATTCCTTGTAAAAAATAAAGCAGGAAGTATATAATGCACTTTGTACGTAACCGAAATATTAAGGGAGTAATTCGTCTTTGAAAATCAAATTTAAAAATTTTGATTTCACCACAAACCAAACACTTATCGACGTAAACTGACCAAACTCAAGATATGACTTCATGACAATACGGTCGACAGACCAACAATATACGCCAGTTGATACATTCAACCCTTACGAAGATAGGAGATGTGGCCACCATTAAATATTTGACCACTTTCTTAACGTAAGGATAATCCAACATTTAAAAGTGTATTATTGGGTAATGTGAATTTAGTAATAAAAAATGTCCTCTTGTAGCGACTGTCTAGGACACCTAGTTTTCGTGCAAAACACACGTCAAGTTTTGGCGTGTTGACACAGAACCTAGCGCGTAGGCAACACTGCGTACACGAGTGTCTAGTTTATTCCGCAGCGTCGCACAGACAATGGTGGGCATTTACTGTAAATATTACGTATAGCTTAAATAGCTCACATAACTGTAACCAACACTTTGTTCCTAACTAAATTTGTGTGTGTGTTTTGAAAAAAAAAAAAAAAAAAGGAAAAAAAAGAAGAAGACAAATGTGCAAGTGAAACAAATATCTCATTGGTACAATGCACGAAGTTAGACATTTAAACAGTTTTTGTAATTCTGGAACTACTGGAAAGTATAGGGGAGCCGATATTGTTTTCAGGCACTGTCCGATATTGCTGATACCAATATTGATACTGCCTTGAGAAGATAAAATAACATTATTCAGGACGTAGGATAATTAAAAACCTAATTTGCAAAATACTTCGTCAAAGAAAATTTTAATTGTCTAAATTTATATTGTTTTAGTCTTACTTACTTTCAAAATAAATAAAATTTTACAAACCGCAAACTAGACAGTGACTCAAACATATGCGGGCGTGTGACGAAGGATACGGTTTTCTTTTTGACATTATGCGTTATGCAATTTTTGTTTAAAATTGACGTCAGGAAAATGTGAACTAACAGTCACTAAGTCATTTAAATTTGTAAAGTACTCGCGACTATGACATTGCTCGGCGCGTTTTTCTCTGCCAGAAAGTTGTGATGAAAATTGTGCAACCTGCATAGAGAGAATAGAAAATTTGGATTTTAAGCTCTTCCACTTCAAAAGGAGCGGGCGGGTTGGATTTATCGGTACCGGAACAGCCCTACTGTAAACTTACAGCCAAATGTCAGGTTCCAAAATACTCCTAACTTTACAATCTCGTATAAGTTACGCCATTTCATGTCAGTGGTGATAGGTCGACACATTTCCCTTACCTTCCTTATCCCTCAACCCTATCTGTGTGGTCTTTAACGCAAATTCCCTAAATGTCCGTTACCACTCAAGCATGTGAAAACAATCCCACATCAGTGTCACACAAGCAGTGCAGAAGAGTGTTATTTTACACGCCGTGACGGTTAATTGCAGTAAACCTTTTTGTTATCTAATATGAACACTCGTAAACTATTAAGCAGCATTTAAAGCTAAAACTCTGCCTTAAAGTAAAGTTATTTTAATGGAGTGTGTGTTTAATACTGGAAGAGTTAGCGGCACATGTTAATAAACAACACATTTTAACGTAAATATATATACATATCCTAGAAGACACTACTGCAACCCATCTCCATTATTCTAAACTACCATTTGTGCTTACACGGACATGGAATTGCTTTGTGTAATGTTAGAGCTCTACTGAGCAGCAATAAAATACTAATATTGTTTCACTTGCACATTTATAAAATTTTTAATTTTTTTCAAAACACACACAAATTCAGCTAGGAATAAAGTATTGGTTACAGTTATGTGAGATATTTAAGCTTCACTTCGTGATATTTACGGTGAATGTCCACCATTGTCTTTGCGGCGCTGCGGAATAAACTAGACACTCGTGTACGCAGTGTTGCCTACACACTAGGCTCTGTGTCACCACGCCAAAACTTGACGTGCATTTTGCAAGAAAACTAGGCGTCAGAGACAGTCGCTACAAATGGATTTTTTTAATAACTTAGTTCACATTACCCAATAGTTCACTTTTAAATGTTGGATTATCCTTACGTTAAAAAGTTGTCAGCAATTTAAGGGTGATCACCGTTTTTATTTTCGTAAGGGTTGAATGTATCAACTGGCGTATTGTCATGAATTAATATCTTGAGTTTGGTCTGTTTACGTCGATAAGGGTTCGGTTTGTGGGGAAATCAAAGTTTTAAAATTTGATTTACAAAGGCGAATTACTCCCGTAATATTACGGTTACGAGAAATGTATTATTTATTTCCTGCTTTATTTTTTTATAAGAAATCACCTGCCGGAGTTTGTCGGTGCTTTTTGTGAACATCCTGTATATATGGGTGTATGTTGAGAGTATTGTGCGGTTATACAGATATACTCCGCGGCTATTTACCTTGAAACACTACGATGTATGTGTATGTGTTATGTTTGTGGGTGTGTGTAATTCCTGCGAGTTTTACAAATCAATAGAAATATGTACTTGGAGAATATTATGATTTTAAACTCTAATGATAGAGTAGCAGTAAAAAGGAACAAAATAACTACATCGAAAAATTGTACTTTATTTATTCGGCCAAACCTAGTAGGGCGTGAGTAGGAGAATAGGAAATATTAACACTCTACAAGGTGTCATTATAAGGACAAATATGGGAAACATCAGCTACTAAAATTTTATTCAAAGAGGGAAAGCAATTCCGGATAATTTTTACCTAACTGGGAAATAGTATTCCTGATGTTTAATGAACAAACTACAGTCGAGAGGCGCAGATTGGACTCGTCCGAATACAAACCTCTCAAATTCCTTGTCCAGGAATAAAACTGAAAATATATTTTGCCGTTGACTGGTGCGCAACACTTCGCGTTAATTATGCTGGTAGTGAATTCCCGTACTAAGGTCACTTACGCGTATAAACATACGCACGAACGAAACTTCATTCCCTTCAGTTCTCGAGACAATGCATCGTGTATGCAAGCTGGGATTGCCAGGGCAGTAAAGTTGTAAAGCGGTCATTTGCTGTTCCCTGTTGTAAAACGCAAGAGGTACCGGTAGTAACTATGCGAACCGGGAGACCTTTATTAAATTCCTGCGTCCCTGATTCTGGAATGTAGATCAGACTTGAGAACTTGTTGCCTCGCTGTCAGAGGTATTGCCTCTGGCGTGCGCCGCAGGCGAGGCGTAAACTAGAATTACAGTAGTCGAGTTAACTCGGTACGTAGATGTCCAACGTTCCCCCTTTAACTGGAGATATCATCTACCAGCGAAAAGTACGTGACGGCTGGCGACACGTAAAACATTTACACTTAGCAGTTTATTGAAGAACTTACTAATCCATTATTTTAACCGCGTTATTTCGAACAAAACCTTTCCATAGTCAATCGAGAAATTCACTGTAAATAAACATGAATGAAACAATTTTGCAAGAAATATGTACCATTAACTATTTTTATTGATACTGAATATTATTAAACTTGGATAACATTAAATATTCCTTATTTCGTATAGGCCTAGTAATACATATTAACTTCCTTTAGTTTTCACTGCACGACCAGTGAGAACACACAAGAACAAACTCACACGTGAATTTACAAACGTTGACTAGTGAATGTTTATTTTCTAAGTTCAGTTTTATAAAACAAAGACTTGAATTTTCCTAAATAACAACTTTTGTAATCTTTATGTTCTACTTTATTGCCAGAGAATCCAAAATCAACTATACTTGTACTAAATTCCAGAGTAACATATAACGAATGCTTATAATAATTTTACAGTATTCTTTTACATCTTACAGTTTTTTGCTTGGAATGTCAAGGCCAAAATTTTACTGTTCTGAAGTATTGCTATATTGATAATCAATTCGCACCTGCAAATACTGCAAAGCAAGAGGATGTCAGTATGTAGACCTGCTTTATAAAAAGCCGCATTTTTTAATTAAATAATAAATAGCTTAGTTTCAGCGAAAATTTAGTTTTCTCACATTTTGAAATGTAAAAGAAAATTTTTTTCATTAAAAATTTTATTAAGTACTGCATGGCATCTTTTCTTACTGTGCAGAGCTTCCACTATGGGTAGATTAATACATAGTAAACCTTAGGATTTGGATTATTATATTGCAAATAAATTAAAGAATATTTGTGTTTTTGTAAGACAAAATATCATTAGACATGGGGAATTCAAGTTTCAATGTATCTGGCATAACGAATATAAAACAATACGTTTCTGGCTGCTGAACCACATTTTGAAGAGGACTACGGGACAACGGTTTAATTTTTCCAGAGATTATCACCATATGTTAAATTGAGATAGGACTATGTTGTAATGGTATATTTTAGACAAACGCTATTAGTGCGTGTGGTTCAAAAAGAACATTAACAAAAAAAAAGGAAATACAAGCCGAATCAGCTGTAGTTAGGACGTTCAGTACATAAATAGAACATAGAAATGAGTTTTCCAAGAGGATTAGTGTTAAATCACATAAAATACAAACAAAAGTTAGAAGTTCAAAACAAATGACGAAGCGAAAAAATAGAGGAAAAGAAAGTAAATAATTTCAGGACACTAAACTTAAGACAGCATAGATTATACGAACTGCATGTTTAATTATATGTATGTGTTGACTACAGCCAAATCTTCTTGTTTTTCCTCTCTTTTTTTCCTTGTACGACATAGCACTTCAATGGCGTATGTTCACAATATTTCATTAAACGAAATTGAATTAATAAATTATTTTTATTTATCTCTGACGTTGCAAGAACCTTCGACAGAAATCAGGATTATTGTTGCTGTTGGAAATAGCATGCTGGAGGCGTACTGAAGAACAACTATCTCCACGCACTAAGAGAAGACTCAGTTTCGATAAAACTCTGGCCAAACGCCAAGGGTTGTAACCAGAGAAATTAATTGGTCCACTGGTATGTAGACTTGTCTCCGAGAGTATCTGAGTACTCAAACAGATAACAGGTGCGCATTGGTTGCTCGTTGGTGCAGTGATGCCACATGATTCGGCAAGCATTTGATTGTTTCTTATTGTTGCATGCTGTGTTTCTGAGGGCGGGCTGGATGGGGCCTGTGTCGAAACACCTTGAGGGCTGGCCCATGACTCAAAGCCCGAGTGTCTCAGAGTGGGAATCCCGCCGAAACTACGTCATAGATACCTGTTCCAACTGCGTTTTTGCCCTGCGAAGCGGCGTACGTGACTCAAACCACATCCGAAACATGATGAAATATCTAATTTTAGACCCCTGTAATGCGGTAATTCCCCTGCTGTTTTGCCTGGTATATAAGGGCTGAATCGACAAATTGGAGAGAGTTCGCTATTGGTCGTGCTAGAGGAAGGTGCTATGGTTGAGGAGATAGACTGGTGAAGACATCTTGGTGACGTCAGA
>PNEQ01012636.1:51158-102693 GCA_003012365.1 Medauroidea extradentata
CGACGGGAGTCGAACCGAAGACCTCAAGAGTGAAGACAGCGGTGCACTCGGGGTGCTGCGCAGCACACGACGATTCATCACCACGGCGGACTATTAAGGTTGTACACTGTCACTACTTGAAAGACTGTTGATTGGATATATGACTGAATTTTATTGTGATTTGTACTGTTTAATTAATTGATGGTAGACATTTTTTGTGATTTAATTGTCAAAGTTAACTAACGTGTCTGTAACACAGTAGTAATTGTGTGCATAACTAATTGTGTTGTGAGAGTTATAGTTTATTACTGTTGTGTGTATTTCGTAGCTTTGTGAGCTATTAATTCTAGTTCTTAATTTAACTCTTTTATTTATAATTATAAGACCTCTATCCCAAAAGAACTCATGGGAATTGCCCACATATAAAGTTTATGTCTCAAACTTGTAACATTATTATTGGCTCAGTGTCCTTCAAGAGTTGTCAGATATCCCAAGAGTCAATTGCAAAAATTACACGAATGTACAGTTATTAATTACTAGTATGTGTCCAAAGGAAATGGCTAATTTTTCTGGTTCCTAATAATGGGTGATTACTAAAAGTTTACTAATTCACTTTTTGTTATTTTCAACTACCGTATTAGCAGAACGTGTATCGTATTTGTTTAAAAAATTAATCACAATCCAATTCATTAGCCAATTTCTTGTAAATTTGCCAAAAAAAACTTTTCAATGACGATTACATTTGATAGAAATCAATGAAAAAACTCAGTTATTTCAAAAATTAAAATTTATGTTGCTAGAAATTATCAGTACGAAAAATGAACTAACTTTCTCCATCTTTAAATCAGATTTAATTTTTTAATTTTTACCAAACTTGCTCGAAAACCTTTAATTCCGTAAAAACGTTCACTTAATAGTATTATTTTAAACTTTAAATTAATTCCACTGCTTGAAATATAGAAATTAAACGGTTTAAAATTTTGAGTATGCAACCTTCCTCGGTTTTTTGGAGAGAAATTTTTATATAAAGTTGATAAATGTTCCGGTTATTTGTAATAGGTGCTACTAATACTGAATAACAACACCGCAAATTATTTCTTTTTTAGATACTTTATTTAGTCCGAATTCAGTCTGTCAGTCCCACGAGACATTCTATATGCTTTATCGTTAGTGAAAATTGCGCTTGGTTTCCTCTATGAAACAACTGCATCGACGCGTCTCTTAGAATCCGCGATCTACGATCGTCCACCATTGGTGACGAGGAACGAGTCTTAAAATATAGACGCTCCCGAAATTCGCGGCCAACCACGCCTGCGATCGCGGCAACCGTGTGTACGTCAACTCCTTCGTGACGACCACGAAGAAAGCAAATATTAACTAAATGTAGACTCCCGCTAATCCGGGCGTTCGCGGCACAAAAAACCACCCCCTTATACTCCCAACCAATCGTAGAGTGGTGTGGTGGGGCAGTACGTCATCAGACGCTTATGAAACTTCACTCGCTGGAGAAGGGTAAGGCATCTCAGTCACATGACCAGGTTTTGTCTGTTAGCAGGGTATAAAGAATGCCTTCAAACACTCTGCGAGGTTTTAATATGGCGATATATATATATACATACATACATACACACACATATAGACACACACACGCAGGATGTTGCAAATTTTCATGTCAATTTTCTAGGGAAACAATCCTCACGTGTAGAGAAACAAAACGTGTTATATGAACACAGGTCCAAAAACGCACCGTTTCTGCGCTACAGTTGGCATACATGACGTATGATTGATAGCGCGCTGGCAGGAACATGTTGCTGTGTCACAGTTGTTCCTACTGTCTGTGTGTTAGTGGCGTAGTGTGTGGCATAGTAACATGTTATGTACTGCTGTAATGGTGCACCACAGCAACATGATCCTACCCGCGCGCTATCAACCATACGTCGTGTTTTGCCAACTGTAGCGCAGAAACGGTGCGTTTTGGACCTGTGTTCATGTAACACTTTTTGTTCCTCTACACGTGAAGATTGTTTACCTAGAATATTGACATGGAATTTTGCAACATCCTGTGTATACATACAGAGAGAGAGAGAGAGAGAGAGAGAGAGAGAGAGAGAGAGAGAGACAAAACCTTGTCATGTGAGTCCTACCCCTACTCCAGCGAGTGAAGTTTCATAAGCGCCTAATGACGTACGGCCCCACCACATCCCGTTGCAATTGGTTGTCGAGCTCTAGATCCGCCTTTATCCACGGGTAAATCGGGCCGGAGGATCTAAGACACTACCTCGTCGATATCCAAGCATCACACACGAGTTCCGTTCAGGGTATATATAGACGAAGTCACGCGTATTAAATAAATTTAAAGAATTTCCTTGAAAACTCCTAAGAAACGATATATATATAGTTCTCTGCCTTCAAAACTGTTTTTCAGAGTGTATCACACTCATATTTGATATACGAGGACTTGCCGCTACATACACACAGGGCTTATTACGTACATATTTTGAGGAACTATAAGTATATATGTAGGTCCCTGCTCATGTGAATATCAGCACTTGTACTGCTACGTCTAGTTAACAACAGGGCACATTTCACACGGGCTGTCATAAACAACCAGCACAATTCCTGAGTAGCTTGACAGATGTGGTTTATATGCGAGTGTTAATGATCGGATGCGATCAGTAATCTGTGATAAAACATCACTTATTTACTACTGCAATGGTTATTAGTATAGTCGTCATGTTTCAAATGTTCGGAATTATTCTAATAAATGTACTGAGGAAAAGAGCCACATGCACATCACGTGTTTTATCAAAGGATTTAAGAAATTAGTCCTGTGTGTCACAGGAAAAAATGTATAGTTGTGTTTACCATACATCTGTTAAAATAGGGACACAATTATGTTCGGTTGTCGGTACTGTGTGGATTGATCTTACAATAATATGTTCTGCAGAAGTAATGGCATGTCTTGTAAGCGAAAGATGACTCTTTGTTCCTCAAAGTTAAAAATTTACGTGAATTTCCGAACAATTTTACGGAAACGTCTGTTTAATTAATGGAATCATTATTTTGTTATACACTGTGAAAATTTTCCTCCGTCGATTTACGGAATTACGGTTATAAATTTCTCCGTATATCTCCGTGAATTCACTGAAACTTATTTCCTAATACAACAGAATTTTCCGTAAAACCGTTTCATCACACGAAACTGAGCCATACTTTCATGTCTATAATGCTGCAATTGTATTTCTACAGATTTGCAGATTTATCGGTGATGTTATTTGAATATAGACGTAATATTTACTGCTCTATAAACCCATAAATTTACGATTTTTTCCTTGCAAATGTCCGCAGACTTATGGACATATTACGTATGATTCCGTAGTGTATATTTACAATAGACATTTCCGTATTTTATTTGTACGAACACTATTTCCGTTTATTAACTATACATTTCCGTTTAAATTTATATCAGTGTAGATGAGAGTATTTCATGTGGTATCGAATTACAGTGGAATGTTTTAATATGTTAAGGAGTATTTTACAACAGTTGCTAAAGACTCTCACAAACATAAGGTGGCACTGTTAAAAATTATTTTTGTTGTTTTACGGATAAGTGCTGGTTAAACATTACCCAAAAGTGTACGCTATTTACAGAAGGTAACTAGCTCCACTTATATAAACTCGCATATTTATTAGACTTTGCTAGGATGCAACCAAAATAATGTGTGCAGTTATTTTTTAGTTTCTTCTTGCAGTTTTACATGCGTTTAACTAATGGAAAAAAATTATGCATAACTGTCTTACAAAATAATGATTCAATTAACTAAACAGATATTTCCGTAATATTATCCGGAAATCCACGAAAAATTTCAACAGTGTACATAATGTCGTTTCATTAATTAAACATTATGTAATACTGCGAGAATAAACTAATAAATAAACGTACCCATTACTGTGCCTGCATCCTAAAGAAGTCGCATAAATATGCAAGTTTCTATAAGTGGAGCTCTTTGCCATCCGAAAACAGAAGGACACTTCTGATGAATTTTTTACCAGCACTTCTCCGTAAAACAACGAAAATTAATTTTAACAGTGCCACGTTACGTTTGTGAGAGTTTGTAGCAACTGTTGTTCAGTACTCCTTAGTAACATACTAAAAAATTCCACTGTCATTCGATACCACTTGAAATTTTTACCGGAAAAACTGTAAATCGACGGAGAAAAATTTTCACAGTGCTTCTATGGAACAAATTGTTGTAGAATAATCCAGATAGCACCAATAATCTAACTGTACTATTGTCCTTATTTTAACACAAGTATGGTACTTACAACAATACTTAGCTTTCATAGTTGTGAATCACTCTGTATGTAACGGGGATTTGAAATTACTTCGGGAATACATCTCCTGAAGCAGCTTCGAGCATATATATACCATACAGTGCGCTTTGGCTGTATAATCTGTATTGCTTTTTGAGACCGAGATCAGAATCGGGCATAGTGACTCAGCCTTTCTATGAAACGCAATGGTTACTACCACCTAAAAACGTTCGTAACTAGATTTTCCGGAATATTAAGCAATCTCTGATTTATTTACACAAGTCACAGTATAAATAAAATTGTATGAGCGAACTTTCTAAGAAATATACCTGCTCTGTTACAGAATATTCGCAATAGTTACAATAATATGTACGTTTTGTCCGAAACATTGTTTTAATAAACGTAAATAATAGTTAAATCGGTTTGAAGATGCTTGAGACTTGGATGTTAGTGCCTAATGTCCACACAATTAATACGTAGTGTTATTTTATAAACTACTTAAGCCATTATTTCACAGTACATGCACTATTTTGGTTTATACTAAATTGTACATACTTATGCAAAGTCCTAAATATACCTTCAGAAGTGTTCTTAATAAGGTATCAGTAAAATGGCGTACGTAATGTGTGACTAAAACACTGCAATTTGAAGCAGAATAACCACTGCTCAGTTGGAGACTCCCCGCAGACAAATTCCACGACTATGATTGTCCTGAGTGCACATTTGCCATTCTATTACATTATTTTTAGTAGTGTTATAGAAATTTAGTTTAAATGTTGCTCCTATAGATTTTTTACCCACGTGACATGTGGGGTCATCCTTATTAAAATGTAACTTGGGCATAACCACTTAGGAGACTTAAACCTCACATTTTGGCTGAAGGGCTATCGTAGTTTTCGTGGGAGCGAGGCAGCTGGTAGGCCTAGCATAGGGCACTTTAGTTCCTTTAAAGTCGTGACAATATTGATGTGCACAGGTAAATAAATGTTTCGTGCGTAATCAAGTCTAAATGGTAAAACTGGTGTTTTTTATTCTTATTGGATATCTCAAACAAAGTAATTTCACTGTAGGTTCCCGTATATTACAATTGTACGGCCAATGTTAAAAATCACGCAGCAGCGGAGTGGGGCCCGTACGTGGAACTAGAAATGTGGGAGCTGGAGAAGGTACAAAGATGGGCATCGAAGTGGTTGAAGGATAAGTTGAGAAGGCAAGGGCAAGTTGTAGAGGACGAAGGGAACTTTCGGCATTCAGTGATGTTGAAGGAACTGGGGTGGAACTCACTGAATGAAAGGATGGTCAGGACGTACAGAGTGGTGAATGGAGAGCGAGACTGAGGTAAGTTAGAATGTCTTGCCTATTAACTAAGGCAGAGAATAGAGAAGAGGGAATAACAGCGAGAAGATACAGGTGATGAGCAGAACTGAGCGGGGTAGGCAGCCAATGCTTATGTCAGTGAGGAAGTGGAATTTACTTTCGAAGGAACTAGAGGTGGTGAGGGGGGTTGGAAGGTTTAGGAGAGGATTGGTAGATTATTGGAAGAGGTTATAGCTTGCAATCGGGAAGTTGTCCATTGCATGTTAAATTATGATTACTATTATTATTATTTCCAACATGCACCACTACCTTATTCTGAGACTACGTACATAAAATTATAGGAGTCATAGTTGACTGTTCCAGAGAGGCGAGTAATACAACAGCAAGTCCGCACACCAACTTACCGTTGTCTGTATGGAGATATAGTATCTAAAAATGTGTGCATCAGTCACTCATACTAGTCATGTTCAAAAATGTGATTATGATACCAGTGTCAACCAGACCCCAAAATACTTTTCTTAATATTTGAATATTTTGGAATGAAATTTATAGAGTATAATTGGCGTTCTGCAAGATTTTTGAACCCATTTGTCTGAAATTCTCAAAATATCTAACACGTGAATCAATTTTCGAATACAACTATTGTGAGTGAGAGTGAGTGAGTGAGTGAGTGAGTGAGTGACTGAGAGTGAGTGAGTGAGAGATCTGGTCAGCGCTTAACATCGAGGTCTTTGGCGCTGGTGAGGAGTGATATTATGTGCGTATGGAGCAGCGCCGGAATGAATGGGCGGGGGAAACGGGAGATCCACGAGAAAACCCGCCGGCCAGCGGCCTCGTCCGGCACGATTCCCAAATACGAAAATCCGGGGACCGACCCCACCGGTAATCGAACCCGGATCGCCTTGGTGGGAGGCGAGAGGTCTGACTCCTCGGCCACCGCGGGCCCTACAACTATTGTTTCCTTGTTTCTATACCACACATGTACGGAATAGCTTTCACCCGACTACAGTCTTAAACTTTGTTTGCAATAACGCTGACAAGTTTACCTGACCACTCGATATTATTTCTTGTCTGATGAGTCTGATGTGCTAGAGTTCTACAACTATTGTTGGTTTCATTGTACCTGTTTGGTTACCTTAGAATTATGGAAGGAATATTTAATAGAATTGCTTACTAGTACATGTGGTCACTTAAAATCACACAATACAGTAAGAGTAGCTTTGCTGCTAATTTAAAAATTGTTAAAATCACGTCACTCTACTATCCCAAGCCCAAATACTATTTCAAGTTACACATTTCTGAACATGACTTATGACATTCAAAATTATGAACTATTTCAATTATGTGGTTCAGTCGCCTATTTCTATGAACATATAACTTACATGCCAACAAGAAAAACATTGTTACAAAACCCTAATAGAATGAAAATGAGTTTCTCAATCTGTTATTTCAACAAGTACAGTGAATTTTATATTTAATTTAAAATTGTATTTCTGAAAGAAGTTTGCATAACAGTTGCATAACATTTTGAATCTCTACATTCTTTTATAGACCTACAGAATATCAGTAAAATACTATTTTTTTAAACTTAATACACAAATAAATAAAACTATTTAACTTGATAACTGCTAGCAAATGCAAAAAAATTATATTTTCTGTATCACTCTTATCTAAAATTTGTGTCACTGTAAATTAGAAAATCTTGATGATACAGTTATTTTTCCATTGCGACTGGACTCTCAATTGACTGAGCAGGTCCAGCCCCATGAACAAAGAACTGGGTGTTCAACTGGCCTGAAGGTGTTACTGCTACAAGTTTTATTCTTATAAGTATTTCAATATAGAGGCAGTAAGACTGTTAGATATTTTTTTTTAAATTCAGTTAATGTTTAACAAAAATAATATGCTGTTGTAACTGAGTTACAGGTACTACAATTTCTGAAAATTTAATGAGTGTGGGTATGGGTACAGGAAACACTTGGAGAAAAAGGATGGCTGATGTAAAATTGATCGTACCTTCCCAGACCTAGGGGCTGGGTCACCAATGATGTAAGTAACAGTATCTCGTTTATTATGCGAGTAAAGTAGAAGTAGTAGTAGCAGAAGTCAACAGGATTGCAAGAAATTAATTTCCAAACGGTTTTATTATTTCATAACGTGGAGCAATAACTTGGTGAAACAAAATTAACAGAATTATTTCACCCAGTGTAAATACACGCTGAACGTGGCATCCCATTGTCACATAAATTCTGAAACCATAAAGTACTAAAAATAAAAGAACTTCGAGACTTCGATGCACCAAACTGCTAATACAAACTTGGGTAGAAATGGGTAAATTTACACATAAGTTTAAAAATAATCATGACAAATAAAAAAATTGTTTTAAAAAAAGTATTTTCTTGTGCAATTTTTGTTATGTTCTGTTGATGGTATACTAGTAAACTGGATAGCACTTTGGAGCGGACTGCCCCTGCACAATTCTTTAGGTGTAATGTGTCCCCTTCATTCCCACCTCAGGAATGCCAGGGGTTAAACAGCATCTTTAATTCCTCTATAAATGTTCGTTCTTTTATAATAAATACAATTTACAATCGTGTTGGCTCAACAGCAAATCTACTTTGAACTGAGACTTGTACAATGCGACAGCTGTGTCTCATAGCAACTGTTGGAGTGTCTTTACTCTATTCCAAAGATACAAAATTGCCTTATGAGCAAACAACACTAAAACCAGTTTTTACTTTATTATTTTTAACTTTAATTGTATGTCTTTCAATATTCTTTACAATATAAACACAGTCCTTAATTGTATAAAAAACAAATACTATGAATGTTTAGGCCAAATTCAGTCATGACACTAACAGAAGTGATACAGTCCCTACTTGAATACATCACGTTACTTACTTATATAAGCTTTGTAAATACAAGCTGTTAACTTTCCATTAAACTACATAATACTCATTCATTATATCATATTCCAATTAGGTGTGCTAAAGAAATGGTCAAACAAATTTGTTGCTGCAAAAAGTATTGTACAAAGTAAACATCGCAAGCAAAACGCATATCAGTAAAATAAATTAAATTGATAAAATCTTTTAAGAAATTGTAAGCATAAGAAAGCTGCCAAAATACGTACAAATAAATATACTGTTCATATAACTCATGCAATGCTGCATGTATTTTAGCTACGCACAACAGTGTATCGACAATACTTTCATATCATGTAGGCCCACACAAAATTTACCAGTTGTGACAAATGTCTGTTCATAATATATTGAATTACATTTCAGAATATGGTCATAGCTTATATAGAAACTGAACTTTACAGAAATATATCATATTTAACTTACATATTCGCATTCATTTATCGTAACTAACTTATGGATCTTCGGAAGTCTGCATGAGTATATGTTGCACTGACGTAGCTGAAAAGACAAAATTTGTAAGGGGTATTAGATTTTATGTAATATGTAGCAATAAAAAACTTTATTACCCCAGAGCTAGTTCACACAATGCAATGCATATTCTTGGAAGTGTTTACTGGAGAATTTTAAAATGAAATAGTAACAAAAAATGTGGTGATAATTTAACACGCAACGTTATTCTCGCTCGAGTCTTGTACGCGGTCTCGGCTACGATAAAAAGCCACGATAGTAGAGTTTAACTGTATTTGCATTTTCTGAGATCAACATCTCTTGTCGCAAGCGTTTCATTACAGAGTTCGCAGTCGTCATTCCTTGTAACAGACACTGACAGCTCTGTCGTGACAGTTTGCCTTCTTGATTCGTATATTTTTCTTTTGAAATTTTTATGACGGCCAGATATTTACCTGAATATTTTGCAGCTTCATATCAGTAAAACCTCCAACTATGTTTTCCTGAACGTACGCACATGACCGCTTTGTTGGTGGTTCTCCAAGTTTATCACCTGCTTTACAAGAAAAAGTCACAGTTCATAATTTTAATTACTGTAGGGAAACAAAACTAGCTAAATCATTTAATGCTGAGTGAACCCTTAAATCACACGTACTTCGAAATAACAACTTCACCTTTACATCGGAATTCGGTTACATTAAGAAAGGGCAATCATCGTATACCGGCCAAACTATTGACTTTAGAGATATCATTTGCTGATAAGAATGTTTCTACAGTGGTTATAAGTAGTTCTAGGTACAGTAACTTTTTTACGGGTAACGTAACATAAAGTTTGGTTAGTTTACGTAATATTTTCATCAGTAAACTATAACTCGAAAATCTGTAGCTTGGCCGGTAGGTATAGTGGAGGAATTGGAAAGGAGGGGTAATTCAGTGATATTTTGAAATTTTATTTTCCTCTTTGGGACTTGATTAAAAAATTATATGTAATATAAGTAATTCCAATACATACCTCCTAATTCCCCCACTGTACTCTCTCTATAAATCATTTTGTAAATCAAGAACCGAATAGATAAAAATAAATGTTTAAAAATACCACATATTTACCCCTCCCTTCCAATTCCACAACTCTACTCATAAGATGAGTGCCTGTTTTTAATTTTTACCGGCTTGTATACATTTAACGCAGGGCCCTATACTAGTTTCGCAGACATTCATCCATTGTGAGGCACGACAGTCTGAAAATGCCGTTTTCGGCCATGTTGAAGGGCTTAAAATTGCTGTTTGCGACATGCGTGATGTATTGAATGTTGTATTCCACCCTGGTCTAAAATTTTTATGAAACCCGCGTGAGCACACGTGGAACAGTTTGTTTATAAAACGTGTATTTCAAACACACTGCAACGCAGTTTGAGAGGCAGGTAGACGGGCGCCTTAAGCCTTCAAACAGCATCTCCTCCGTGCTAAGTTGCCTCTCGTCAGCTGTTCTTGATGTTTGCATCACAACACACGGCCAAAGAGCACTCTATAGTACATATGCTCGAAGTGAAGTAATCCATTGAAATATACCCACGCCCACTGCTGCCACTTCTCCGGCATCGCTACGTGATTCCCGCAGGGCTGCAACTTTTGTTCCTGTACCTCGTCATGTCCTGAAAGTGTTCCGCGCGCGCTGCTTTTATTACTCCGCCTAGCTTCCACCTCTTCCGACGCAGGCGGCGTTTACCTGGAAATTCAAATTTCAGTTCCATGTTCCCCAACCGCATTGCACCCCGCGGCAGTATTACCAACTCTCCTTCTGCTTTTACCTGCAGAGCGTTCTTCCTAGGGATACTTTACTTTTAAAACAAGATGCTGATGTGAGTCTTCGTTCATTCGTGTGGCATTTTATGGAGGTGTAACATCTCCGTATCGTGAAACCACAATAGTATATCCGTATCCTAACCAAAAATAATGTATAAATAAATCATAATACTGTATATATTTCGCTCAGTGTTTCGTAGTTTTTATATGACACAGAAATACATAATATACCGATAAAAAATAACGGCCCCTATCATCCCTTATAAATTACAAATTTGTGGCTTAGAAGATTGTTTTGACTTAAATACGAGGTACGCTACTACAATCTACAAACTATCACCAGTCTAAGACTTTTACATTTCTGGGTACATAAACACATAAATACAAATATTTTCATACGAGTTACAGCTAGACAGTTATGTGCAGAGAGTTCGTGGCCGACTGTCATTCGGTGGGTGGTGTGCTCGAACATTTCTACTCAGGGAATGTTTTTTTTTTTTTAACAAGTAACGCGTCTCTCAATATTTTTTTTATTCTGCTTTTTCAAGAATCAAGAAGATTTGATTAACCTTGCGGTGGTGTTGCGTTAATTCCATACAGATAATTCTCGCTCTCCGAAGACATCGCCCAGTAATCAATGCAAATAAATCTCGTTCTCATCAGTCCATCAATTAACAGCTGGCACGTAATGATTCCCATAATCATGATACTATCCTCGTTTATCATTTCGTTTCATTTAACATTGAAAGCAAAAAACATGTTTGATCTTTAAAATTGATTAGGCGTCTAATAGTCTGTGTTATTAAACGTCCGTATGTTTATGAAAAGTTCACATCTGAACGATAATGCATGTAACATAGCCTGTAAATTCTTAATATTGTTGACGAGCCACATAAAGAAGGAGGAACTTACAACGTACGTCCTGAATAATAAATGTGTATCTTTACAAAAGCAGAGGCTGATGGACAAACAACAACGACCGAAGATTACAAAGAATCCTGAAGTAAGAATACCATTCCTTGATCCTTGGAATGTTTCCGTCTATAACCGCAGGGCTTCAAAAGAAAAGACCGTATTTGTGCCACCGACAGTGACTAGCAACAATATCATATCTTCTGATATTAATAACATACAACTTCTCTCGTCGTTTGATGTGATTCAGGGGCTGTAATAGCTGGCACATATAAACGTAAATGTGATGCAACTACTACCAGTACTTTACCGACACAGCGGTACATACAAAGAGATCCTGTAAATATAAAACATTTAATAAAACGCGTATTTTTGTATTTATCGAAATCAAACATTTCAAAGAAAACCATTACGAAAATACGTGTAAACGACAGTAAAAAATTATAGTAAAACTACTCTACACTGGAAGAAACACACGTAGCAAGACACCATAAGAATACATGTATCTGTCTCAAAGTTAGTTCAACAGACTTAGAAGGCGTTATGAGGGGCGGTCGCAGCAGCAAGTTCGCGGGAAACGCACTACGTTAAATGCAACACAAACTGTGGGCGCTTTAAGCGGGATTCACAATAAAGCTTCGCGGCGCGGTGCAGCGCGATGGGCAGTAGCCAATCAGAGCTTTGACGCTGGCGGCAAGCGTCACGAGCGTTGCAGCCATCACAGACGTTGGATTTCAAGGCGTCGGGCGCCAGAGTGAAGAAGAAGAAGAAGGAAAGTTTTATCAACATTTGAGCCTCCATCTTTAAAACGTGATTACCAGTAAGTGAATTATTATTGGAAAGGGAAAAGAATATTGAGTGTAACTTCATTTACAAAGTCATCACAATGTTTTTATCCGGTAATATAATAATAATAATAATAATAATAATAATAATAATAATAATGTTATGACGCGCAATTTTGAGTTGGCTTCTCAAGCGCACGACGTTCATCGTCGTCGGCCGCGCCGCGCCGTGTCGCCGAAGCTTTATTGTGAATCCCGCTTTAATGCAAATTTCAATCGCCTGAACAGTCACGCATACAGAAACTCTGTCTTAACCTGTTGTTGTGAGTGCATATTGTGTGTCTGCGGTAGATGACATTCTTTGCCACAACGTATATTTCAATTAGCAGAAAAAAAGTTTGTAAAATACGAATCTCTGCAAATTATCTTTATCGTACGGAAAATTTATATGTACACACACACATATATATATATATATATATATATATATATATATATATATATATATATATATATACATACATACATTGATACCTAAGAATGTGTTTTAAATTAAAATAATTCGGTAGTAATATTGCTACGATCAAAAATGAAACAAAACAACTGCTGAAACAAGGGTTCAGCATAACTAAATCTCTTGCCAAAGAAACATTCTCTCCTCAAGCATCCTCGTCTTAACCTGAGGAGGGGTACATGGTCCAACGTGTTGACGAGTCTCTCCTTCCTGGGACGTAGTTCTTATAAATTCAGATAAAAAGAAATAGTTCAACAATAAAGTAAACTACATTTATAACGCGACTGGTAGAGCTCAGGAACAACGAGATTCCTACTAAAGGGATTTTTGTGTTGTAGCTGCTCATGTGCAGGTATAAATAAAGAAAGAAAAAATGTCTCTATAAAATACTACAAACTACAACATGTGATTGAGGGTTTAAAATTAAATAAATAATGAGTATGTCACGTACAAGATTGAATTAGTTAGCTGTATAACAGAACTTAAAATACGTTTACAAGATTAGACTCCTGTGTTCTCATACAGAAACAATAATAATTAATTCTTATATTCAAATATGTGACATTATAACGCGTCGTCTTTAAGTTAAAAAGAGAGAGTTCCAGCACAATAAAAGAAAAGACAGATAATAATCCGAAATAAAAGTTGTAATGAAAAGAGAAAATGAAATCAAGGAGCAAACTGTTGCTTCCACGGCCTAACTCCGCGATTCATACGAAATAGAAAACAGAACATAGTTCCCAGTCAAAATAAAATTCCACTTTTGACTAACCAACCTCTCGCGACCAGAGAGAAACCACGACGATACACCACACAACTAACTGTGGAAGAAAATAACTATCGCAAGAATATTTACAACCAAGTCATTATAAGTCTACCTTTATGTTAAAAACTAGCAGTCTCCCGCGGCTTTGCTCGCGAGTATAACTGATAATATTTACTTAAATTTAATAACCTCCTTGCACACCAGATTGGCACTTCAGTCATCAAGTGTTAGAATGTCCAAGCGGCTAGTTGAACTAATTCTGCAGCAGGATAAGTAGCTATAGCTGTCCACGCGAAAAGCAGTCTTAAGTTTGTCCCTGCCACTAACAGCGACTTCACCTGGGCCTTATTTATAGCCCTGCCAATTTGACGTTGTGGGGTAATCACAGACACCTAAGGCAAGAGGTTAATCGAATGAGAAACATCTGTTTACCCTGTGCACAACCATTGATGACGGTGCCCTCAATCATATATTTTAAAAATATTCACTTTAACTTAATTGACATTACAAAGTTTCAAAGGGCGAAGGTTTCGCGGAAACGTATATGGTGCCCCAAACCTGAGATTAGTGAGATGATATATCGTCGGTTTACTGCCAAAAAATACAAAGTCAAAATTAGATAAAATTATAAAAATGCTAGGAATATGTATATGTTGTTCACGAACAATTGCACAAGTTTCGTACTGTTGTGTCACAGTATAGTAACATACCAAATTTTTGTTAATATATACAATTTAATACTGTTTTTAAACGAAATAGCATTATGACTTAATCACTTTTGGCAGTATACCGACGATATGTCAGTTGATATTGTAGAGGAACCTAAGGGGAAAGCCAACTGCAATTTTACCCCTTTTAAAGACTACATGTAAATTGCACTAATTCGATCTGTCTTGTAGTTTTTGTGTGTCAGAATTGAACGTTCGCACGCAGCTTTTAACGGAATTCGAGCCTGGAACCTCCCGGAATTTAGACCTGAGTAACAAACAACTGCGTCACGTAACGTTGAAATAAATCATGAAAAAAAAATTTATTAAAAAAAATATATATCTGTGTCCTGGGCTCATAGAGGTTGTACAACACCACACGTCTCGATACGTTACTGTAGAGTGAAACTCCTGTATAGGTTGTTTCTCGCTGCTCGTTCCTGCTTTTCGGATCGTCTGCCTTAATTATTGACCAACTAAGTTTTATTCTTAATAATAACGTTTCTTATAAAGAAAAAAATTACATACATTTTTTTTTTTTTTAAATATTTACGTAAGCATCACTCTGACGCAACAACACCTCAATATCGCTACTGGTTAGATAGATATCGTGGGTTGATGGAAAACAAATTTTGTGCTTTTTCACCCTTTTGGATGTCGAATTTAAAAATATTTTAAATTTACATCTTAGACATTTGTAGAAGTATCCAACTGAAGTGTAAATCACATCGCTAGCCCGTTCAGTCGAATCAAAATCGATCATTCACTAAAAAAAACACATATCACCCCTGCACAGTATTGAGAAATCGAATTTCGAAAAATCTGAAAACTGTTTTGCGATAATATCTGTAATCATCATCCTGAAGCAAAAATTAATTGTATATCTCGACGGGTTCAATAGATATCGAGGATTTATCTAAAACACGTTCAAGGTCTTTTCACCACTTAAGAGAGTAAATTTCGAAAAACCCTTGAATCACGTTTTATAATACTTTATTGGTATCTCGTGGACGTAAAAAACACGACATTAGCCCGCTGGATTCAAGATATATCGACAGTTAATTGAAAACGCTTTTCACCACTTTTCGCCCCTATTCACGTCCTTAGGTGGCGAATTTTGAAAATTCCTGAAATTACTTTTTAGGTATTTGAGTAGGCATCAATCCTAAACAAAAATCACGTCGCTATATAAAAAAACTATGGGAACGATATATATCGAATGTGAGTCGAAAACTCATATTACCCCTTTTTAACCAGTGTAGGACCAAATTCAGAAAATATATTTTAAATGGTACTTGAGATACTTACAAAAGCACCAATTTAAAGCAAAGAGCACTTCGATATCTCGTTTGATTCGATAGATATCGAAGGATAATCGAAAACACATTTCACGTATTTTACCCCTTTAAACAAAGAATTTTGAAACGTCTTTGAGTCCTTTCATAGACATTTGTAAAAGTAACCAATTAAAGTTAAAATCTTGACGATAGCCAAGTGTGTTTCAAAGCTATAGACGATTCATTAAAAACACATTTTGCCTCTTTTTACTGCCTGGGGGTCGAATTTCAAAAAAACCTAAAACCACTTTTTGGATATTTACGTAAGCAATATTTTGAAGTGAATATATACTCTCTATCCCGAAGGGTTCGATAGATATCGATAGTTGATTGGAAACACTTTTAAGGTCTTTTCAGCCCCTTAAATGTTGAACTTCGAAAAATCCTTAAATTAGCTAATACGCATTTTTACGAGTGTCCTATTAAAGTAAAAATCACGATGATTGGTCGTCGGGTTCGAGCTCTATCGACGTTTCTTCGGAAACACATTTAACCCCTTTTCACCCCCATAGAGGTCGAATTTCGAAAAATCCATTCTTAGTGCTCGCCTACGAGCTGAAGGGAACCCCCACAAAAAATTTCACGATTCTAGGTCCAGTGGTTTGGGCTGCAGTTTGATATGTCAGTCAGTCAGTCAGTCAGTCAATCAGTCAGCTTTCATTTTTATATATAGAGATAACATCTTCTTTGCAAAAAAAAAAAAAAAAGTAATATTACCAACAAAGAAAACTATTTTGGGAAACAATTAAGTCACATAAATACCACGGTCTTAGACCGTGCACGAAACAAATGCATTTAACATAATTCTTTCAGGGAGGGTGGACAGAAAATATTTTTACTGTGTGATATTTCACGCTCGCTGCAGGACCAACTTGTCGGCGTACCAATAACTTTTACACCTTCTTACCATTACGATTCAACATGTAAACATGGCCACTGCAGACCTTAGAATATAAAAACTAAAACAGGTTAGAACATTGCATCTGCTCTAGTGCGTGCCATAAAACAATTAAAAAAACCAGAGTTCAATAAAGCGGGAATTTTTATTTATTGTTATTTAATGTACCCTCTCCGTGTGACCATTCATAAATTGTGTACAATCACAAATTATGAAAATCTGGGGAGACATATTAATATTTAATATTGTTTCGTGAGTACACATTATTTAGGACACAAACTACATTAAAATGGAGAAGGGTCGTTTTGTCAAAGGCTTTCAGTTTTTTACCAAACCTTCTCTCATATAGCTCTTATAAAAGTTAAGATTGTATGTACAGCTTCCTGACAGCTGAGCCAATGTACGTACATTTGAATGTACAGCACTAACTTTTTGGCTTAGAAGCGAATCCTGGGAGATGACACGTTGAGTCTTGGACTGCGCTTCTTATTTCTTCAGCGTTTATGTTATTAAAAGTTGCTGCAGTTCGGAGTGAATACAGCCAAACTTCTTTATACTCGTGTACGCATTCTGAATATTTCAACCAAATAACAAGTATACATAAAGTCACACACCAAGTGTCCTCAAACGTAATCATATAAGCACTAATAGCGCCACTGTACACATTTCTTTAAACTATACGGGCAAATAGTTCTGTTTGAGAATGTGCTAAAATCCTTACAACAGTCATCAAGATCAGAACCACAATTTCATTACCCATTTGCAGATAAGTACAACATATTCGTATGGACTCCACCAATACCGAATGATAACTAGAAACCCAGAAATGTCGCGGGTTCAAAGTTCTCAAGGAAGAGTTTCATTAAAATTGACCAAATCGCTGTAGTGGTGATATATAGTGTGAAATGTGGTACTAATATCAAGTGTTAATTATCATAGAGGTAGTAGTTATGAACACCACACATCAACCTCACATACATAAATTTCTAGAATAAGGTGGCAACCTGGTATTGTCAGAAAATAAAACAACTGCACTCAGACAAAAACTTGCAAAAAATTAAAATATGATTTAATTAGTTCATAATTTCAGCCAATTTAAAACGTTCAATACGTCACCCCAATATAGTTTCCTAGCCATCCAAAAAAAAATTTTACTGGTAAAATAAAAATAAAAAAAAGTATTTATAGGCAACCTTCAGAAAACTTGAGCATTGTAAACTCTTTACTTCACGGCAGATCTTGTGGACGATTTTTTTTTTTGTTTAGTCCAGACAAATTCGTAAAAGTGGAAATTTTGCAATAGTAATAAATAATGTTCTTAAAATGCGTCGTGGACGTCAACCGCGACTAGCCCGTAAAAATACGTTTGTCACTTAGCTGAATGTTGCCGAACGATGATCTGGTCGTCTTACTCTCTGCTGGTCTGCTGACATGCCCCAGCATTGCCGATGACATCTCGGGGATCTTCCCTGTATAGGGTCACGGCCCTTGTGCACACGTAAAGTCCTTCAGCACACACGAGGACGGATTTTAAACACAGTGACCCACGGTACAAGCTATTGTATCGACAGAAAACATCTATTGTTGCTCATTTGGTCGAATACAGAAAAATTAACTGATTCAATGGCTCTGAACAAGAACTTCGGTGCTCATGTCATTTCATCAAGCTAATGATCGGCAAAGTAACTGTTACGTTCAGGAGTTTGAAGTCTAACTTATCTTCGGGTTAATTCGAGACATTTTAAGGTTTCTACTTCTCAACAATACTTAGAGACACGCAAAATTTGCATTATTTTCGGCCAGCTGACTAAACTCCAATCGGCTTTAGTTTTGGTCGATGTCTCGTATCGGCCGACAATGTCGCTGCCAGTCGTGTAAAATGCTTCCGTCAATTATGAAAAGTTACACGTAGACTGACCAATCTCCTATGAAGCCATCACATTAGTGGATTACAACACATAGAGACTCGTGACCAACGTAATCACAGATTGTCTTCTGGTATAAACAGAGCAGCGAAGTCAAGCCTGTTGCCAAATAATTGCGCGAGGTCTTGCAAACTCTTCTTGTGCATGTAATATCGAATTAATATCTTTCTTGTAAACCTATTGTGCTGGAAGTCATGTGTTAGTAAATGAGGAGTTTTCTTTACTTATAATTAGGGCTATGAAAAATTCGCGAATTGAATTACCTGCATGCCAGAATCCAATGTTCTATGCATACTCAAGCCGCGTATATTCGTTCATTGTCCGCTGTCTGAATGAGTAGCAGGTAATGGACAAATGGTAGGGCTTCGGTATACACAGGGTACTGGATTCTAGCATGTGGGTCGTTGAACTCGCGAAATATTCCTAGCCCAACTTATATTTTTCATATTTTTTTTAATTTTGAGACTATAGTAAACGATTCACTGGTTAATATGATTACGACTTAGCATTTTATTTATTTATATATTTTATGGTTAACAGTTACCGTGGGTAAACATTCGATATCGAGTATAGCCACATTTCGACTATATATTAAATACAATTGTTCGATATTGGCCAGATATATAACTGGTGTGCTTGAAAAAATGTTTATTCTCCACATATAACCATTCAAATTTATTTATTTAAATATAAGTTACAGGGATTGTTCAGATTAACTCACTCCTTTCTCTTGGTAATCGATTGATTGTGGACGAAAACGTTAAAAACAAAAAAAAAAATATTGTAAACGTAAACTATCGTGTGAAAAACTTAATTAACCAAGAATTGCTATGCATTCAGTGACGAATAGTGTAAATAAATCCCATCCAGATTGTCAGGATTACATTCCTATATTGTCCTAACTGTTTTAAATTTGTGTGACCAGTGGTGTGCGCCATTTTAGACCGACACTGAAAGCTAGAAATTTTGTGACTAAGTGTATTGTGACAGTCCCGTACTTGTATCATGTGTGTTGGTCAGTTATGCTGTATTCCAACCTGACCCTGCACTCTGATGTCTAAATGGTATAATTTATCGGGTCTTCACCGTAAAATTCGTTAATTTTTGCTCCTATCATGCTTAAATGCTTCAACTTATGACTTATTTCGAAGAATCCTACCATAAGAGTGAAGGAGTTATAATACTATTGTGAATATGCGCAGTTAGAGCACCATGTAGTCCTAGTAAAACAAACGGGACAGTATTGTTTTATTGTTTCACTTACTTCTCAAAGACGATATAGTTCTGTAAAACGTGCTATAGTTTCTTTGCCTGCCACTAGTTGTACTCCTTAAATAATGGATTAAGAAATTTTCCGAGATAGGTGTAGAACGGGAAGCACAGAACTTTTTAATGATAGTAACTTTGCAGTAGCAAGTAAAAAGCACTATTCCTTAAAAAAAAACTCAATAGTACGTGCATTAACTTTCTTAGCTTGTCAACGTAGGGAAGTATTCGTAGTTTTCATGACACGAAGTAACAAGACAAAATATCACAAATTTCGTGAATTTCAAAGATGCCGTAAATAAAATAAAAAACAACACGTTTTCTTAATTCGCTTGAAACTACAATACAGCACAGAATAAGGTGAACCTAAACTGTGTTTTTGTAGAAACAGAAAAATTTGCGGATTCACTGACGTGTAGTCCAGCCTCCAAGAAGATAGGTATGGTCAAGAGGACATCAGTTGCTCGTTGGCTGCCCGCTGATACAGCGATACAAATTGAGCCTGCATTTTGTCGTCGTTTCTTCATTATAGGCTCTGCGCCCTCCTGGAAGTTGTCAAATAAGTTTAGGTCCAGTTACAAAAGTGACACTAAGTTACAGTTGCTATAATTTTTGCTTTTGACTAACAGAAAACGCGATTTTTTGGTCACTACTATTTATAAGTGAGAACATTCGAATCGTCGTTACTAAAGACACAGAAATGTATTGAATTCGTTTAAGAAGAGGCTAGATGTCAGGTGCACGTTAATTATCTTCGTGAAAGGGTCACTGTTAATGAAACACTTCTTTGATGACTATCAACAAATATCAAGACCTACATGAAAACACTCGCTGACTCCAGCGCTACCTTGTCACAAGTACAACTGTCCACTCACTGGAGCAGCAGACATTGTACAAGTATCTGAGGACAGAGAGTACATAGGACTGTGGAGTCTAGCCGGCTGGTCGTTGAACCCGTGAAATTTCCGGGTCTCTGACCACCTATCTCCGCTGGTAGTTTGAGGCCTCGCCCTCTAGTTTTGCAGTGGTTTCAAAATGTCCGTTCAAACAAATGTTTGCTTTCTACTCTAACAATAGCTCTAAATACGTAAGCTCTCTAACATATGCTACCAACTGTAAAACAAAGAAACATGCGTGTATAAAATAAATTAAAATGTCGGTATGAGATAAATCGTTGCCCTGTACGTTTTTGACATTATTTACAGTTTTTTTCAAATTGTCAAGAGATATTTGGTATAAGCTTATTCCGAGTATCAAGGTCAGGACAACTGAAATACAAGCCGCATATAGTCATAAAAATGTATTGTCGTGTAAAATATTTATTGTATGTGGAAATGTAATTCATTTCTGCAATGTATACTCCGAACTTGTAAAACAATTGATTTCCATTTTTCTATGTGTATTTACGCAATTTTTGGCGTACCAAAAATGTGCTCTAGGCAGGAATTAACTTATTTATATATTGTGTGTTCGGCACCCTCGTAGTAGACAGAGGACGTCTTATTTTAATCCATATTTCTCGATTATGCAAATTTTAGTTTGTTCGCAGGGCTACATGCTCTCAATGTTAGGACTTCTATATGACCAAATCCCCTTGCAGATGTTGTTCAGTTACCCCAGATCATACTAATGAAATGAAAATTGGCTAGAGTTGAAAATGGCATAACGCAAAATGTGGATGCACTGTACTGTCATTTAATCACCTCCTCTGAACTGACTCGAATGAGGGAACATTTTAACACTAAACAATGATGAAGCTTCATCATAAGAAAATATCGTTATGAAATTTCTGGAAGGAAGGCAAAGCTAGCCCAAGTAGTGGAAAGAGATTGTTTCAAAGACTCGAATGCCCAACTTCACCGGTCTCGCGAAGAAGAGCTTCAAGGAATGCAAATCAATCTGCTCGGTCATAAAGTTCCGCTCGCCCACGGCACAGAACTATATGTTGTGGGAGGGGGGAGGGCACATAAACATTTGCTGCTGCGCCCTGTCGTACGTCAGTTGTTGGTCTGCAGAAGCTTCCAAGCATTCCCATCACGCGCCGACCCACACGTCACGTGACTGCACTGCTCTGGCGGCATCGTTGTTGCATACCCTAGAAATGTGGACGAACACGTCTGCTACGTGGCTGGCGGGTCGAGGCATTTTATTTGCCGCTGATGTCCCCTGTACTGCATTCTGATTCTATGTCATACCGAACAACCGCGCATTTTTAGGAAGTGGAATTGTACAAAAACGGCCTTAAATGAGCTTCGCTTATAGACTATGGGTAGAGATGATGGTATATCGCGAAAATTTTTTGCACCAACATAGCCTTGAAATCACTGACACACCGTAGCTGTCTGCAGACCAATAACAGGCATCAAATATTACAATAGCAGGATTCTTATTGGCTTAGTCAAATTGGGGCAACAGCTCCACGTACAAGCGAAAGCCAGTTATCTTTTCATAAGCTGAGCGTATGTTGAAGTCTAGCAAATAGTCAAGTTTTCCCGCGATAAACCATCATCTCTAACAATGGGAACCAACGGAACTGATAATTCTGAGGAAAATTTGGATAGTGTGCTATGGCAACTTAAATACAACGGTGTGAATTTTCTGGACCATAGTTACAACACGGTGATGCAATAATGTACAGTAAAAATAATATATTATATAATTTTGTGATATTCTGAAGAGCCTTAATTTGGACTGAAACCTACATGTGGACTTGTGTCATTTTACCGCAGAGCATCATTTGAACTGCAAGCCTGTTCGCCTTTGTGAGGAGAGGCAGTGCAACCAAGATGGCGGAGATGATATGATAGACTCGGTTTGTGACGCAAAGGTTGATTCTACTGCAGGTTATAAAGTATATGTGTTTTCTTATGGAAAAGTTTGGCAGGGAAAATTCTGCTGTTAGTTTCGCTGCAATCGCTATCGGGTGTAATAAAATACGAAAACATAGTAAAATTAAATTTAAATATGCTAAGGAAAGAGAGAAGTCATATTAACAGCTTCATGTAACTTAAAATTCACGAAATCTCTGTGATTGGTAATTTTACACTTCTTACCGAAACCAGACATCAAGCAACATAATCTCACCTTCTGCCAAACTTTGCACATATATCTCTCCAAACTATTGTAGAATTAACCTTAGTAACGCGTACAGTTTTGGTCTTCCTATAACCTCTAGTGAAATGTTCAAAAGTGAAATATTATATTCTGAAACCGGGAAGTTTTATACCTTTAAAGCATTTAGGTTTTCCTATTATGTTGATCGAGTGAAACTTACCTACAGTGGAAAAATGTCTTTGATGCGAAGCTGATGTGAAGAGATGTTGGTCATCACTTAACCACGATGTCTTTATTTAGCGCTGATGAAGGATGACATGAGGTGAGTATGGCGCAGCGCTGGTGTGAATGGGCGGGGGAAACGGGAGATCCCCGAGAAAATCCACTGACCAGCGGTTTCGTCCGGCCTGATTTCCACATGCCGAAAATCCGGGGACCGAATACGCCTGGAATCGAACCCGGATCGCATAGGGTGAGAGGCGAGATGTCTAATCCCTCGAACACTGCGGCCCCTGCGAAGTGGACTTTTGGTTGTAGCCACTAGCATGACCTGGTATGCTTTACTAATATTTACCACACAATTTGAATTTTAAAACAAAGCTCATATTGAAGTAGTAGAAGTAGTAATATTAGACATGTGAATTTCCTAACGTTACCATAACAACGAACTAGCAATGCGATTAGTATATGTATGAATTTATAAGCAATTTTCTCAAAAAATCTTCTTTGCATCACTCATGTTTCTAAAACAAAAAAAAAATTGTTGAATTTTAAAACAAAGCTCATATTGAAGTAGTAGAAGTAGTAATATTAGACATGTGAATTTCCAAACGTTGCCATAACAACGAACTAGCAATGCGATTAGTATATGTATGAGTTTATAAGCAATTTTCTCAAAAAATATTCTTTGAATCACTCATGTTTCTAAAACAAAAAAAAAAAAATTGTTTTGACGTAAGTATTACAGCATTGAAACTTTATATGCTAGTGAATTCGCAAGAGACATAATTTAAAGATAGACACACATTTAAGTCAATAGAATTTAAGAGGTGAATATCCCAAGCCCAAAACAAAGGGTAGACATTTACTTGAGCTTTGTCAGCTTTCTGAGTAAATATTTTGCGAGAGTGATAGAAATAAATGTTTGTAACGCTGAAGTGAATTTTTTCTCAAATACCGATAAGCTGCTAAGCTAATTTTGCCCCATGACATGTCCTGTGTGCTGGTTATGCGGCTTTCGGATTTTTTATTTGTTGTACTGAGGATTGTGATTTTTCTGCCTCGTGTGTTGTCATTCCCTTCACTATACGCAATAAATTGTGGGATATGCGCTTGCATCAAAGTCTAAGTGCTGTAAACATTTTAAATGATAAACTACAGGTGTAGGCAAGCGTAATTATGGCAAATATTATTAAGCGTTAAGTTACTGTATAGGAAGCACTTCCAGGACCTTTATAAGTAACATTAAAGACCAAAAACTAACCAATGGTGGAAATAACGAAAGTAAATAAAAGGGCCTGAAAATGTTCTTACCGTACAGTAAACAGAGAATATCTAGAATTGACTTATATTTTTTGTGGTACATAATGATTTTGAAGACATAAATGAACACCTTCCACATTTTTACAACTGTATTTTATGTCACAGGCCGTGCTTATTAAGGTCGTGACAGTTACGTTTTTTACATTTGTGCAAAAATCTCTATAAACATCAGTAAAAGAAAAGGATGAAAATATTCAACTACGAGCACCGCTCGTTCGCAAAAAATATTTTGCTTGATTTTGACTTATTTCCTTGTCTAAAAATGTAAAAATTTGGGTGCAAAAATCTGAAAAACTATGATGTTTATTACTACCAAGAAGTTGGGTACAAACGGTGATATATTTGTAACAAAACAATGTGTGGATTCTTCAATATGAACATTATGTTGCTTTTAAAAAAATTTCCAAAATCATTGCGAAACTACGAGGACGGCCATGATCTTTCATTTATTTCAAACAATTTAAAATTACTCGAATATTTTTTAACCAAATGCTTTCAAAAAATTTGAGACCGTGTAGAGGCATATGATACACAGTTTTGAAAGAGCATTTTTTTTTAATAATGTGCTATTTGCTAGCAAAAAAATGTTTTGCTTTCTTTAGCTTATTTTGACAACAAAATATTTTATATTTCAGGGGCAAAAATCTAAAAATCCATTTGGTGTATTGGAACAGAAAATTTCAGATACAAGCAATGATAGGCTATATAAGTGATAAAACTGTAAGCATGAATTGTATGTATGTGTGTGTGTGTGTGTATATATATATATATATATATATATATATATATATATATATATATATGCATTAATTTGCGTTAAAATAAATATTTTGGAAACCACTGCAAAACTAAAAAGCGAGACCTTAACACACGATTGCAGCTGGCTGGTCACCGGAGCGTCTGCTCGGAAGGGGTTGTAAGAGGGTTGCGAAAGAGGATGGCATCAAAGGACGAGGGGTAGCAAAAGCGCAAGGCAGGCCACTGAGGAGGGTAGGGGTGTACAATTAGCAGCTCTAATGGAGGTGTCCCTGTCAGGGAGCTGCGAAGAGGACCCGTTTGTCGCGGCGCAGGCCGCAGGCTTTGTGTGGCCGGCAATTACACCCCATTGAAAGCAGCGCGCACAATTTGCACCGGAACTGGCGGGAAGGTTAACGGTCTAGGTGTATTACCTACCCTTATCCACCTACCCCTACATCCCCTACTTCCCCGGCCTCGAAATTAACGCGTCTTGTGTTCATATATATACTCTCACCGCCACACATCCTTCTCTTGCTTCCTCCTCCGTGCCGGGCGCTTATCCTAAAACAGATTACCCACCGTAACCTTTTAAAACTTTCCCTAGCCAAACAATGCATAGAAAAAAACTTCTCTGTTGCAGCGTAATGCGAGTGCGAATATTCACCCGTGCCTCATTTAAAACACAGCAGCACCGTGAAAAATTACCGTCGACGTCATTTGTTCACGTCAAAATTATCTCTTGCAGCTTCTTTGAATAGGTTAAATTACGAACATAAATCAAAATTAACGGTTCTTTCCGATTATCTGAGCGTTTGGGTTTTTTTAAAAAAAAACTCCCTGATAATGTCTACTTTGAATTTATAACATGTATGTGAGTATAATTGCCGTCGAGAAGAGGCTGTGAACCGTTCAAATAAAATTATTAATTTTCAAAACACAAAATAATTTATGTACCTTCAGAAGTTGAGAGATCACGAAGACCAGATACAATTCAATTGTTGTCACTAAGTTATCATCAATATCTAAAGTCCTGTTAGTTTCACGTGTCTCTCGGTGATTTTACAGAACAATATGTGAGTTCACAAAAGTCTCCTTAAGAGTTGTAGTGAGTCTTCGTTACTGCATGTGTTGTTTACTCTTTGGTGTTATTTTAAAAATAAAATGTAGCAGCCCAAGCATTTTATGCTTAAACATGTACAAAAATTTGTAAATCTGAAAACTGATACACAATAAATTTTTAGTGTAGAGAACAACATACTAAGAGTCCCAAATTTTCTTAAGCCGGCTTCATTGTTTATTCTTGCAAAAAGGTCATAAGTAGCATGTTATATTCAAATTTTAAACATAAATTTTAATAACCTTAAGAAAACATTGTAAATCTGAAGATTGGTACACAATCACTTTTTAGTGTACAGGACAACATATTTAAAGTCTCAAGTCCTTCTAAACCGATTTCATTGCTTTACTTGCAAAAAGGTCATACGTAACATGTTATACGCCAATTCAAATTTTAAACATAAATTTTAATAACCCCAATAAAAAACATTGTAAATCTGAAAATTTGCATACAAGCACATCTTAATGTACAGAACAACATAAAAAAGTCCTAAGTCCTCCTAAACCGACTCCATTGCTTTTCCTGCACTTGTAGCACTAATGGTATCATACATTCAATATGTAAAACGGAACTATTCAACGGCAGCTATTGTTGTTTTCGATGACTACAATTAAATTCTATTTAAAAAAAAAACTACGTGTAGTACGTAAGAAATCTGCTGACCTTGCCCTTACTTCAAACACCATTGTAAAAGTTTCACAATCAGACTTTCTTTCTAATGGGAACAATAAGACAAAGCTCATCAACATGCTCTCACTGGCATTCCAGAGTGCAGGACTTAAGGTACAGCAGGCAGTAGCAGACTCTGGTATATTCATTGTCCGAACAGCAACAGAGGAAGCTACTGCATGTCGGGAAGTCACAGCTGTGACCACTGACACGGACATTCTCATAATGCTTCTAGCTCGAGCACAAGAATGATTAAATATTAATGTACTTAATCCAGGATCAAAGATATACAAGGTGGGTGACTTCAGAAAAATACAGGTATGAAGACTGCTCTTTATCTATGCAGTCTAAGATTGTGACACAACCTCTGCTGTTTTCTGCAAGGGGGGAAAACAGCTTGGAATGCTTCATAAATGCAATGTTCAAACAATCCTTCAGCAGACAAAGGCCAAATCACAACTGCTGGTGAATCACGAGCTTGGATGAACTCCGAGGTGTATGTTTGCTTGTTCTCTTACGAGGCAGGCATTCACTGCCTCCTTTGAACTTGCAGGCCTTCCACCTACCAGTGCAGCTAGCCAGCAGCACAGTTTCAGAACATGTGTTCAGGTAAGACGTAGTGAAATTAGATGGACATTCTTCACCTTAATTAATAACAGTGCTCTAACTAGATGTTCGATTTTATTCTTCAGGTTCAAGAATGGCTTGATAAACCACATTATCAAACCGATTGTGGGTGTATGGTGTCATACCAATTGCATTTAACATGCCTTCCGCACCAAACGTCCTGTTACAACTTATTTCCTGCACTTGTTAGGTAGATTGTGGCATACGCTGCTCTTGCCGTACTGCTGGTCTAAGTTGCTCCATAATGTGTGCCCACTGCAAGGGCAGAAGTTGTTACAATCTACCGAACCCTGAACTTCATGTAGATACTCTGGATGAACCCGATACAATATAACTGCTGCAAAGGATAATCCTACGGAAACCTTTACGATGAACCCCTCGTTTTCATCACTGTCAATGTTACATGAGACCCGCAGCTTTAAATGTCTGTGATGCGCAGTGTTCTACGATTTAACTTCAACCGTTTTTTCATCTGAAATACATGGCGTCAAGATATTGTTTGTACAAGTTATGAATTTTCTTCAATCCACATGTTTACGTCCCCTTGGTAGTTCTATGATAAAATGTTACGTAAGGTTATAACAATTTATGTTTAAAATGAGAATATAACATGTTACTTATGACATTTTTGCAAGAAAATATAATAAAGCCGGCTTAGGAGGACTTGGGAATTTTAGTATGTCGTTCTGTACACTAAAATGTGCTTGTGTACCAATTTTCGTATTTGCAATGTTTTTTTAAGGTTATTAAAATTTATGTTTAAAATCTGAATATAACATGTTACTTATGACATTTTTGCAAGAAAATATAATAAAGCCGGCTTAGGAGGACTTGGGACTTTTAGTATGTTGTTTAGTACACTTAACAGAATACTCCCGCCAAATTTCAGATTTACAATATTTTTTTACGTGTTTTCATAAAACTTTGCTTTCTGGTTTATATGTGGATGTTGGTTTACATACCAATAATAGAACCTAATTTTCCACAAGTACTTTAACCAATGTGAAAGTATTCTAATTTTAAAAGTTTACATTAAAGTGCTTAACTAACCCCACAAAAAATGTTGTGGGTAGTTCACAGAACACATCACAGTGACTTTTGGGGAAATTTTTTTGAGCAAACTACTTGTTTCAAGGTACTACGTGCACATTTACAGCCCTGCTTCAAGGTTATTGGCAGAGTGTATTTGTACAGAAGTGCCGCTCATTTGACTATGCCAGTCAGAATAAGGTTACTGAGACACCTCATGTTTGTGATTTGTGGGTAGGACACAGAGACGCTGAGTTCAAAACATCAAATCATTAGCCAAGAAGCAGAACTTCAAGTGTGTACACAAGGCATTGAAATAAATTCTTGTAATCTTCTTATCACCGATATTCAATTGCTCTAAAAAAATCGATGTCCCTCCCTCAACGTTCTATATGCTTCAGTATTGTTAAATGTTTTGCAGCAATACTCGAGGTGCATTGTTCATTTTGTATACAAGTGTTTTCCTAGTCCATCCAGTGCCAAAACCAATAACAATATATAAATATAATGTTTTCCTAAGACTACTAGTTAGTGAACCTCAGCATTTATTTACGTTTGAGGTACGGAAATAGGGAAGGTGATAAGTCGAATATAACACGTCCGTTGAACAACGCCTCTAGGCGCGAAGGAGTAAAATTGCGTGAGTTTTTTGTTTACGTAGAACGTGTTTTTCAATGAGACATCAAGCGGTGGCTATCTTATTTTATTCGTGTAAAGTATATGTTTAAGTCCAATACAGGTTTGTGCGATTTTGTTTTACGATTACAGCTGATATTTTCTCAGCTACAGCAACGTGGAAGAAGTCATAATTTGCACTTTTGAAGAGCTTGGTAATCATGTATTTAATTAGAAGGCGACATTCTCAAAACCATAGGAACACATTTTGAAGTGTGTCTTTATTTCTAAGATAAACGCGCTGAAAACCTTTTTAATAATTAGACAAGAAAAATAAAAATACTTTCCGTACCACGCTACAACAGTGCTCACGCGCCAGGCCTACCAACTCTTAACGAGTTAAAACTTTCAAGTGAATAACTTGTGAAATTACCGCTAATAACTGTAATTAACCAGCGTGTATATGTTTAACAAGGACTTGGCGAAAAAACCGGAACTGAATTTATGTAAGATAGGCACCAGTTTAACACTTGACAAATGTATTTGTCAAATGCCTCGTCTTATACCTGAGCAACTGGAGATAGTACAGGTTCTTACATACTACGTATAACTTCAGAGTACATTTATTAATTTCAGTCTTCCATGATCATATTGAATAATCAATTTATTAACTGAGCCAGTGCTCCAACATGAGGCGTGCAATTTGACATTAACGTTCTTTCGCTAAAAGAAACGGTGTTTTATTATTTTAAGTCTATATAATTGAAAATCACGAAAATGTGTCGTAGCAGTATTTTTCCAATCACTGTTGTATGGTTATGTGGTCAAACTTTTACAGACGAATCACAAACGTCCGTTGGCAAACCAGAGTTATAATTGGCCGTCTCAAATCCTATCAAATGGGGACCACCAATTACGAAAAGAGAATGTTGGACACGGACACGCTACGCTGAAGACTAACAATAAACTATTCTCGCAGTAAACCGGCGTCCTCATGTATACATACAATACTCGTTGGCCAAACTGTATTTCAATGTACAGTCTTGACCGGACGACAGTGTACAAATTACGAACCAACACGACATACAAATTCGCTAGGTGAAAGTGACACAGGCGAATATTCTTGTAGTTGGAGAAGGTTGTCGCTGAAGGTGCAACGAAAAAAAAAATTATGCTTATAGGTGTGCATTAGAGCTTAGGGAGGGAAATTTCCGCAAAATGTTTAATGTTTCATTTATTTTTATAGTTTTACGAGATGTGGTTTGTTTTGTAAACATACATTGTGACTACTTTGTACAGTAATGAAAATTTTCTAGCTCTCATAGTTTTTTACAATGACATAATAAATATCATATATGCATAAAACGGTTTTACACAAGAAACGAAAACCGACTGACTTACAGAAATGAAATAATTCACACTAAAAAACAGTATCACGGGCTACGTCAGCACGTGCACAAAAACACGGCATTGAAATTTTTCGTATTTAAAATAATTGCAGAAAATTGCTGGTAATTTATTTCAGTTTCAGATTCTTTTCAAAAATACAAAAATTAACAATGCGATTTTTATACATGTCTTGATGTGTAGATCGTGACACTGTTCTTCAATATCAATTAGTTCATTTCCGTAAATCAGTTGGTTTCTTGTATAAAACCGTTTTATGCAAATTTTGGCTTCGACACGCCACTATACCAAAATTATGATAGATAGCTAAGAAGAATAGTCTTAATATATGTATATTAAACAAACCATACCTTGTACAAATATAAAAATTGCTAAAACAAAAAAAATTGTTGGAGGGAAAGGCCCCCATCCTCCTTCACATCGATGCCTTTAATCAACCACGCGTGTTGTATTTTGGAAGAATGGTGGTGATGTAAAGATTTGATAACACAAAATTCCAAAGACTCTAAACCGAAGGAATATGTTTTTTTTATTTGTAGTGGGTCTTAAATCGTTAACAGAGAGGTTTGAGGCGGCTTCACACACTCCTGTACAAGTTGACACGAACTGGAAGATGAATCGACCATGACCTATGTGTTATGGAACGAGTTGTGGAAAATCATGGAAAACCGAAAATAATGGCCGAGGCCAGGATCGTAGCCCGGATTTTTCTAAACGTGATTCCAACGTGTTACCGTTATATCACCTTGCCAGCCTTATTGTGTGTGTGTATGTATATATATATATATATATATATATATATATATATATATATATATATATATATATATATACATACATACATATATATACACAGAGAGAGAGAGAGAGAGAGAGAGAGAGAGAGACAGAGAGGGTGAGTCTGAAAAACTCTGACAAATATCTGCAAGTTATTTGTTTTGAAACTTCAGAAGAAAACATGACAGGGCACACGAGTTGTAATCGAAAAAAATCGGAAACATTGTAAGTCAAATGGACAAAATCCAGAACTTAGATTTATGTTATCGAGATCTGAAATCCCACAGCAAATGCTAGTTCAAACCTTCCGCCATTTTGAAAATAACAGGAATAGCCACCCTTGTATTGTACACAACTTTCGTTGCGTCTATAAAGGCAACCATTATAAAAAATTGTATTGAGTATTGAGAAGTGTGCAACAAAAAAAGGCAGTCTTGTCCGAACACGCTCAGATGAACCGTTTTCGATAAATCTGGAAACAGAAAGAGACTCGCCTCATAGGTAGGCAATCCATAACACATGGAGCGTGTACTTATGGTGAAAGACAGACATACGTTACTGCACCTTGCATGTAAGCCAAACACACCATACATAACGTTATCGGGTGTTCGACTGCAAATAAAAAAAAACCTGTGCCTGCTGCACAAATTAATTAATCATTCATGGTTAAGAGTGACATTGTGGAAGGTAGTATTCGTAACCTATGAACAAATCGGTACAATGTCGCCACCATTGTTTGAAGAACATGCCAGCATTAACATTGATATGTACCACGTGTACTATTGGTATGTGTACCGGCAGATCGAAACCTACACTTCCAGTTCGTATGGCTGGTGGGGTATGACTTGGAAATGTATCTCAACACACTTGTACGTGAACACACATGATAGGTTGGATTCGTGTTTGAGAGAGAGCGGGTTCGATTCCCGGTCTTGTCATCCTGCTTCCCGAGACCACTCTAGCGAATGCTGGGATGAATCCTCAATGAAGGCCATGGCCAATTCTTTCACCAGTTTCTGTCGCTTATGTAAATTTGTACATACTTAGACGTCTCTAATAGCCTCTCTGACGATGAGACGTAAAGCCCACACATATGTGTATTTTTATTAACAGCCAAGTAAGCTAGGATATATCTTTCTTTGTCTGCTTTTGTGTTTTTCTGTCGTACTCTGTGTGTCATATTCTTCTCAGTGACTGGATGTCTTGTTGGTGCACATTATCCAGGTGGTTGGGCTGTCGCTTTTATTGTTTATTGTTGACACTATTCTTCATGCGATGTGTATGTTTGTTTACTCTAGCTAACCGTAATTCATATAGTTTTTTATGTCTTGTGATTTATTTTTGTAATAACACTAACTCACTTTGGCGTATGCCCATCATGATGATTTACTTGTATTATAATTGTCATTATAATAATACCCAGAAATCTTTAATAACAGAATTTTATAAATGCTCGTGTTTTGATTTGAAAGTAATTTTACTGTTCGTAAACCTCTGGATTACCAGTTTTAGAATATTACAATTATTTTCGAACCAAGATGTCTTATTTTAAGGGGCCCGCCTCGTTGCCATAAAATCACACTGCAGCATGTTTGAAGAAAAGGTTTTGCACCGAAACTAATACACGTGTGTTCACGCCGTTTGTCTACGAAAAGAACACACACTTCAGACGACTGCCCTTAAGTACTTTCAAGACAACACACCTATTATAAATCCCCCTTTATGTCACGTCAAAATGAGTCAAAACGGGATTTTCAGTCTGCTATAGCGGAAAATATACTAGCCGAATACATGTGAAACCACTTAAGGGTAGTGCATTGTATTTTAGTAAAGTGATTTCGTAAATAAAATATTAGAGTCACCACTTAAGGTCCCATAGGAAATTTGTTTTTTGCGAAGACTGCACGCCTTAAGCGTAGAGGCGACGCACCGTTGTATGGCCCATACGACGTCGCCCTTAGCACCATACCTATAGACACTGGAACATCGCGGAAAAAGATGAATATTTGCTAGGTTACAACATGCTGTATATAACACTGAATGTTTTGTATCTATATTGGCTATTGTTAACTTGAAGCATTGTTTCTCTCTACAACAGGTCCAGTTAGAACTGTACAGCTTAACACGCAGCGTGTGCGATTCGACACAAAACTGTTCACACGTGTCACGGTTAAAATACTGCGGTTTATTGGAGACTATGCTAAACATTTTCGCGATTTTCCAGTGTCTCTAACCATACCTCACTCACACAAACACATGCGCCACGAGGCGGGCCCCTTAATATTATAGAGCTCAGTACATTATTATATAAACTATAAGTTTTCGATTTTTTAAGATTTTGTGAGATGACTTACTTTTCTAAAAAATCTTTTTTTTTCTATTATTTACTAAAAAAAACAAGTCATACTACTGACTAGAGTTGTATAAACAGATGTCCAATAATAAAATATGTACTCGGCAAAATACCCCATCGAATCACGACGACTAGTTCAGATTTTATCCTCAATTGCCGCCATTCGCTAGACGACTTACCTACATATTCCCCTTAATATAATATGTACTACGTTAATTAGAGGCAGTGAAATGTGTGTACTAATAAACAGTCTAAAGGCATATATTTACTGAAAGGCAAAATTTTGCATAGCCTTAAAGGTTCTTGTTTTATCTAACTTAACTAACCTACTGTGACAATCTTACGGTAGGCATGTATTATAATACATGAGGACCCATAGAATATTTAAATGCAAGTCTCCCTCTGCCAAAGAAATGTAAAACGTAATCATGAGAAATATTTAGACCACGTTTAACAAACAAAATATACCTTATTAAATTTTTTACCGTCTGAACCTTATGGTATTAAACTTTCTTGAATCATCCCCAGAGGCCAATTACTAAATTTCCAGGTATAAATGCAGAGATCGAAAGCAAAATTTTTGGAGCACTGTCAGATGTATTTCAAGGTTTAAATTATGCTTGCATCGTGTATTGCTGAGCCACTAGTTTTTTTTTTGTATGTAAAGTTACATGCCTACTGTTGCGGCCATAAAGAGGTTTAACTAGAGTAAAGATATAGTATTACCAATGGCAAGCGTGGATCAGTTCCAACGAAGAGCATTGACTATTTATTTTTCTGACAAATATAAAGTGCCAATAGCCTGGTAGGCGCAGTTACTCACTCCAGCCAATAGCGTTCAAGAGGCAAGGAAAGCATTCTTCAATCACACGACCTCAGTCTCAGCAAAATATGTTGGTCGTGTCCTACAGGTACGTTAAAACAATGTCTTCAGAAAGTGTATTCGGATCTATTCCTTTGAAATGCGACCATGCTTCCCCACTGAATATTTCGCTACCGTAAAACGGGGTGATTAGAAACATTTGGGGTGAATAGAAACACAACTTTAAAGCTACATTTTCGGCATTAATTCGGATTTAAAAATTCAGTTTTTAGGTAGGCAAGTTAAAACAGTTTACAAACAACAATTTTAAAGTAATTATAATTTTTTTTTTAACGAAGAGGTGACAGTTAGGAAATTATTTCTAATTTTGTTTCTATTCACCCCAACGTTTCTAATCACCCCTTTTTACGGTAGTTCCTCACTTAGTCGCCGAGGAACAATTACTTGGAAACAGCAGAGTTGCAGAATACATCCAACTTTGTTGTAAAAATAATTTTTCTTTTTTAACGGATGCGTATATTTGGCTTTATGGGAAGGCATAAAGGCTATGGAGTCACTTGGTATTTTTAAAAAGTGCTCCGAACAGTCGTTACAAAAAGTGCACAACAGAGAACAACTTATTTCTCCTCTCGCAGCTGTCGTGTAGCTGAAGGCCCAGCGTGAAGAAGATAACGAAAGCTTTCAACTTCCAAGGACTCCCCAGGTGCATTTACAAACTTGAAGTGTCTGGTTACGCCGCGCCGTAATTTTTACCAAGTGATGTATTCACGTTTCATTATACTATGGTAATGCAGCGTCATGATAACAGCATGCTTGGAAATAGCCCTGCCTCCTCGAGGGAACCAGCGAACCATTCTTCTGAAGCGAGCATTATTAACACCGTAAGATTACGTAGACTAAATATTACACCAGAAGAATTTTATGGATGGCTAACGCTGCACTGGATTCGTTTCCCCCGAGCTCCGCCTGACATTCGGCGGGTCGTGGATCCAAACCCAGTTCGAGATGTTGTTTACACAAAGAAATTTACCCAGGGGTTTCTTAAGCTTAGTGATACTTATTTCTTACTGAGGATGCCGGGGGTATTTACAAGAAACCAAAATATCTTGTGATGTTCAGTGTAACGCTTTTATATCTATTCGTTTATTTTAAATATATATAATACACAGGACATCCAGAAACAATGACATAAAAATAAAAAGAACACACGAATCCTGGGGTAGACTGGGGACGAAAACGTTAGTGGCAAAATGTTGTACAATGGCATTTTACATGCACGATGTGGCAACATAGCAGTGTAGTTAGTCCTGTCTTTTACTCCAAAGATATCTTAGCTATCTTACTACTATTGTTCTTACCTGCATATTACGGATGCAGGTAAAAATCCCGAGCAGTCCGGTGATTCTACGTTCACTTGGCGTAACACACATAAAATCATACTTGGACGTGAAGAGCAAGAGGGAACTATCTCCGTACGGTGTTACAACACTGTGTACGTAAAATGTCGTGCAACATTTTGCCACTTATACTTTAGTCCCAAATTTATCCCAGGATACGCGTGGTGTTCTCACTGAGCGGAGACATGTTGTATATGAACAACAATAGAATTGAAAGGCCGTGGATGGTGCAGTGGCTAACGCACTCGTCTCCCACCAAGGCTGTTCGGGCTCGATTCCCGACGGGGTCAGTCTCTGGTGTTTCGCGTGTAGGAATCGTGATGGACAATGCCGCTTGTCGGCGGGTTTTCTCTGGGATCTTCCTTTTACCCCGCCCTTCTCATTCCGGCGTTTCTTCAACGCGTGACCTCATTTCACGACAAGTTTTAGGGACTGCCAAATGCCTACGGTCTCCCAATCAGTTCTGCTATTGGGGTGCGACGCACTGTTCTAGACTACCTTCGCCATACAAAAAGTATTTACTTTATATTATAACACATTTTTATTTTCACTTTAATAAGGTATCAGTAGTGAGGTGTCCGTCCTCTCTTAGGGAAAGACCACTCATCGACTCCACTCATATCCACGTCACTCCCTCCCCTCCTCACATGACTCCTGGTGTCTACCTCGCCATGCTCATCGCGCTCTATATACTGCAGTTTTAATATTGAAAAGTTCAATTACCAAACAATATGATTTCATAAGTCTTAACCGTAATTATAAGACATTTAACATATAAATACACAGCCTAAAATACAATATTAAATTACAATATTTACTAGGCACATATTTCCAATTAAGCCACTACGTCAGTCATGCCAACATGAACATACGAGAAAGCACTAAACCCTAGTGACGATATACTAATTGTCACAGTAGAGACATGCAAATTTCTCGTTATTTTATAGCAGACTAAACTTAACTTTCCTGTACATAACAGAGCATAATCTGCCGTTCAATTGACCACGAACTTCCATGTGTTGTGAAGTACGTGTGTTATAACTTTACACAGATTGGCCCCTCTACCGTGTAGGCATTTTCCGCGGCAAGTCACGACAATATCGGCCAGCGGGAGACGTCGAGCGAGCCTATACTCACTTGGAGTCTAGTCAGCTGCCAGAAAATAACGCGAATTTAGCAAGTCTGTAGATATCAGCGTATCTGCAGGAGTGTTGTGATCAGGCCACCCGCCTCCCACCAGCGTGATACGGGTTCATTTCCAATTCTCGTACGTGAGAAACATAATGGACTATACCTTTTGAAGGCCTGGTTTACTTACGCTTAACTATTCACCGCTGCTCTGCACCCTTCCCACATCCCCGTGTTCGTTATTCAGGCCGTCTAAACGACAGCTAATAAGCCTTACCACACATCGATCTTCTCCGATCACTGTTGACATTGCATGATAAGTAACAGATGTGTTCATCAAAGCCTTATGTATCAATATACTGTATTTTATTTATTTATTTTTTAATTTTCACTACCGACGTATAAAAACTTTTAAAAAAATTGATAGGGTTAAAGTTGTTTCTCATGTGTTAATAGAACCAATCCTATACGATCTATGAAAACAGTCAATTATATACAGATGTTACCAAACTTGTGTAGTTACAGCTCTAAATGTTTGCTCTGTTTGCAACCAGACGTGTGATAAGTCTCAAGTGTTGGTATGGGTCAAAAACTTCACAAAGTGATTGGGAAGTATTTTTTTACAGTGTTACAGGGACATCGTCAGAAAAATGAGCGATAAATAATGTGCGACGCGTGTGGTTGATTCTGGTTTACTTCATTCTAATAAACTCTTGTGAATCTTTACCTTTCTTCAATAATGTAACGTGAACTTGCATTGGCTCTTTGAGTGAACTAATGTTTTCCAGAATTGAGGTATTTACTATGTTCACAACAATAAAAAATGCTGTGTGTTTTTTAACAAAGGGACAGACACTTATTTTTTGTGTCGAGAGTATCGAAATACTTACCTGCAAACTATTAACAATCGCATTTACCCGTTATCATATTCTAACGGTTTTAATTTTGAATGCCTCAAGTTAAAAACAAAATTATCAATTTACAATTGCAAGGCTGTTGGTAAAAGGAGTAGTAACTTGTTACATTAATACCTCCTTAGACTGGGAGCCATTCGCTCATAAGATCAGATACCAAAAACCGGGTTTATTTTGTGACAGCAGGGGTGACTTTGTTGAAACTCAGAATGTTTTATTGCAAGAGTGAGTAAGAAATAAGAAAGTCTATTTGAGCGTTATGAATCATATATTTAAACTATCGATTGAAAATTGCCAATTTTTTTAAACCAAACTACCAGAAAATAAGTAATTTCAACGACACAAATTAACCCCCCATTCGTCACGGAGTAGCCTCGGTTTATGGAACAGAAAATGAAGCGGCCATGGTCTGTAACATTAAACCAATTATCATTACTGTGGAGTTATTTCGTAAGACCACGGAATACAGAAATAAGGATGGCCTACCCGGGAATCGAGCACTGATCCTCTAATGAATTCGAGTGAGTGATGAGATTGTTATCAGCTTGACAACGTGGTCTTGAACGCTGGCGAGAGGTATTGTGAAGCTGATATAGCGCAGTTACAGAAGGCAATGGAGGGGAAACAGGAGTACTCTGAGAAAACAAGGCAGCCAATGGCAACGTCTACAACGTATCCCACGTGCACAAAATCGGGGATAACCCTACCGTGAATTGAACCCATCTGGCCGATGTGAGCAGACGTGATCAGTGCAAGCAGTCAGCATAAAACCAATCCGCAACACATCTGCATTCAGAAATAAATTATTTTAATACGCATACGTACAAATACTTGACTGCGATATCCTGCAGATGATTACATTATGTTTGCGTAACTTTCACAAGAAAATTACTGAACATGTTCGAGACAAATTGAATGTTTCAGATATATTTTGTGAACGTAATATATCAGGTACACCACCCAAAAAGGCATCTTTCTTCCTGCGAACTAAGCAGTTCTGAGAGAGTTGCTGAGGTTCTGCATTCGGCCATATTGTGTAGGATTTTGAGTATACGTAATTCTTCCAACGGCGCATACACAAATATTCATGGGCTAATCAAGCGACTCCGTGAAATCGATAGGAACATAAAAATATTATGTTAAACAAATTATTATAAATTATTATAAAATGAATGTGGCCGCATGCATTTCCCGAAAGTTATAGATTTACATTTCATAATACGTTGATGTTGCGTTATTTTATTTCTAGACACCAATATTATTTAGATTAAAACAGACAATTTATTGTGAACAACCAGTTTGTACACATGAACCATTCTCAGGTACGCTAATGGGTAAAAATGTGTTATATTTTGAATATTGTTTCGACAAATTCAATTTCGGATTTTTTAATCAATAGAGATAGCGTACAAAAACGCAAACATATTTCGTTCGCTGTTACTTACCTTTCCCTTATTTTTGTCATATATTCAAATCAATCCTGTGGCCCAAAAATTAACAAAACAAAAATTGCAATCCAACTCTTCGTCTGAAACACAGTTTACAGGTTTCATACCAGTTGTAATTTTAAGCAGCTGAATATTTAGTCGCTTCAAGTAAAATTCAGTTTGTTAATTACTGCTTTAAAATAATTTTACTGCAAAAAAAAAACGTTATTCTTTTCATGAAAAAAAATATCAAAAAAATTTATTTGAAATTAGTATACATAAACACAGAGAAAACACATAGTAAACAAATCATTTCAGAAAATTCTCACAGCCATTTATAACATGTCACGTGTTGTGGTAGGAACAAGTATTGGATAAGTGTGTGTGTAACTATATTATTTGCCTTTCTGTAGTGAAGAACAACTCGATGAAAGATGTTATATTTTCGCAGATAACCCTGTGGTACAAACACCACAGGGTCCAGGAAGGTGTCTCCGCAGCGCTCGCTCGGAAGTATCTGAGGGATGTCCCACCCTCAGCGACGACAGATCCTCTGGCTGGACCGGCTGCATCTGCAGCTGTGCCCTTGCAGCCACACGACGTTGTTGTCTCAGCGACTCAGTCCGTTCTGACTGAATGCTGTCGATGATGTTCAAGGTGTATGTACTGTGTACCGGAGACGTTGATAGGCGTGACGACATGCTCATGTTCACGCCAAATATGGTCACGTTCACACTCCTGCCATACTAGTCTTCACATCTGCCTTGATGGCCTTCCCTTCAGTCTTGATAACGTTCACGTCTGCCCTCCAATCAGCATTCACATCTGCCATGGCGTCATTCACACCTGCCGTGGAGTTATTGCCACCTCCGGTTGCAACACTTGCACCTACCTTGCTGCTATTCACACCTGCCACGGTGACATTCCTTTCAGCCTTGATTACATTCACACCTGCTCTGGTGACGTTCGCACTTGCCATGGAGTTTTTACCACCTTCAGTCACTACACCCGCACCTACCTTGCTGCTGTTCACACCTGCCACGGTAACATTCCTTTCAGCCTTGATTACATTCACACCTGCTCTGGTGGCGTTCGCACCTGCCATGGAGTTTTTACCACCTTCAGTCACTACACCCGCACCTACCTTGCTGCTGTTCACACCTGCCACGATGACATTCCTTTCAGCCTTGATTACATTCACACCTGCTCTGGTGGCGTTCGCACCTGCCAGGGAGTTTTTACCACCTTCAGTCACTACACCCGCACCTACCTTGCTGCTGTTCACACCTGCCACGATGACATTCCTTTCAGCCTTGAACACATTCGTACCTGACCTTGTGGCGTTTGCACCTACCACTGTCCTGTTCTCACCTGCTATGATCATACTCAAGTTCGCAATGGTCGCGTTCAAGTCCGTCATGATCGCTTTCATGTCCGCAACGACAGCATTCACACCCGCCATAATCGTAGCCACATCTCCAGTGGCCACGTTCACTTCTGCCGTGGTCGTATTCACATCTGACAAAGTCTCGTTCATATCTGCCAACATGAACATAGAAACATTAGTCCTGAAAAGCAACGTTTCCCATAAAAGTTTATCAAAATCTAATAACTAAACAGTGTTTTCTGCTACAGTAAATTATGCAATTCCCAAATTAATTCAGAAGTAATAATTAATGAAAAACATTACAGCTATATGAAACTGAATGCAACACATATTAACGCTACTCCCTTGTGTAACATTTTTCGCTAGGCATTCAGCAGAAACTCGTACCATTGCTTCTCTAAGACTAATATCTGCAATAGCCTATACATTTGCTCAGCAAAAAAAATTGTTTTATGTGCCTATCTTTTCATGTGCTTGGTTACCATTAACAATTAATATGTCATACTTAAGGTTAAATTAATTAATTTAGATACCTAGTATATACGTTCTTCATACTTCGCTATTATCCTAGCAATAAAACTCTTTATTAATGCGTTCGTAACTTAACCCTTCATTATTATTTATTTGTTCGAGATAGTGTTATGTTCGAAGACATTGGGCATTGCTTTTCACAGTGCTACTCTGGCATGAATTTTTGCTACCCAAACATTCTGTAATGACGTTTCAAAACAACAGTTTACTTTTTACATGGACGTTAAAACAAAAAACACCGAGTAACATACTTAAATTAGATAATCATTCAATCATATGTCGTGGGCTTCTTTAGTAAATTAGTACAAAAATTCAAATAGGTGTAGTATTAAACTTAAAAAAAAAAAAAAAACAGAGATGTTATAATATGTTTGACGCCTTCACCTGTTTGTGACTTCGAACTCCCTAACGTATGGACCGATTTCCTTCTTTGACATTTATTTAGTTGGTTGATGTATTAAGCAGTGCGTTTCTGACAGTGGCGGTGCGTAAGGCCGTGCTCTCGTGCTGTAGCACTGAGTAAACTTTTACAAAGTTATTGTAAACTTAACATTATTAAATTTCAGGTAATGTGACACAATTTGTACTTCTAACCTTTCTTTATAAGATATCGACTGCTTTGCGCTAAGTTTTATAGGCGGACGGAGTTTTCTCAAGTAATTTGGTTCGTGTAAGCCGCCCTTTTCTATGGTGTAAACCTGACTCGGTGCTCCCACTGACTAGCGCACGGCTGTCACTCCCCTTTCCTACCCCCTGTCCTAGCCAGAGGTGTAGAGAAACGCGGGAACCTCGCCTTTATCAACACTTGCTCCGTGCAATGAGCAGAGTAGCCCTGCTATCAACTGCGCAAGCGCGCGACAGTTACGTCAGCGCGTTTGACAATGATGGCCGCTCGCGTCGCGCACGTGGTTGTACATTGCAGACTAGTAAACAAAGTAATTTTTGGTGTCGCATGGATGTGTAGCTGACTTCGAATAACTTTTATGAATAGTACGTAACTATGTATTATTACTGTAAGTTGTGGGCGTCAGTGACGTGATACTGTGCATAAATAACGAACTGCCGCAGAATCTATGTTATTAGTCTTTTTTGGCGCAATGGCTACATTACCGACGCTTTATGATGGGATAATTTGGTAAGTCGAATTTTACAACATTGATTCATTTTTGTGAAAATTCTGTGTTGCTTGACGGTAAGTGGAAAATTATTTTAAGGTTTGTGTCCGTGGTTTATTAGTGGCAAGTTTGTTTTCCGAATGTGACGTGGTATGAACTGCACATATTTATTTACGTGTTTCGTAATTGTAATCATAAATATTGCAGGCCTAAGGCCTAGTTGATAACAAAACGAGCTGCGCAGTGTATGTGTTGATTTTCGAGTGGACAAGCACATGAAACGACTAGTTTTCATAACTGAAGGAGTTATTTACTTATAGCTTTCGGAATAGTTATTTAATCGTATCAAAATAATATGCTGATGCGGGGTTGAAGGTATGCGTAGACCTACTTTGCGTGTGTTATAAAGTTGCGTCTGCATTTAGACAAGCCCAACTCTAATGTAGTCTTAGGACGTCTCATATGCGATATTGTTGGCATTTTATCTACGAGTCGGGTTCACATTGATCGTGAGGAAACACAGTAGGAACGCAGTAAGAACAAATGTACAGAAACTGAAATTGTAGGATACTAATTTGCTGTTAGTGGTATTCAAGTGGTATTCATTGCTTGTGTATTTAACGAGTACCTATACTTTGTAGATAACATCTTTAAGTTGAAAGTTTTTACAAAACTCTTTATTGGTTACATTACTGCTTACCATGAAACGCAGTGTAATTTCTCAATACATGTAAAGCAAAATTTCTATAGGTACCTTTGAATTAAATATATGGTTATTAGCAGGGAAAGAAAGGATAGCGATTTAGCGAGGGAGGGGGTGAAGGGCATTATATTCAGAGCACTGAGCTCAAAACATTGGCCGGCCGCCACTGGACTTTCTGAAGTATTAAAGTCGTTTGCGACATCTTGCAAAAATATATACTTAAATTGCGATTTTCAAGGGCGAATATTATTTGCGAGATGAGCTTGGCTATAAGTTGCAACGCATAAATATCACAATTTTCTACAAAGAATCACCTCCCGTAATATTACAGGTGAGTTTCCGTACAGCTAATAATCACATAATTGCACCAAAAATAATCTTACGGATTTTATATAAGTAAGTATACCAACAAAAGTATTGTGTTTTATATGCTTATTTCACCTCACTCTAGATTAAAGTCTGAGCACCCACAGTAAATTATATATTTTATTAACTTTTTTCTAATTATCAATAGTGCCCACATTACCATGAAAAACATATAAGTATGTACATACTGAGTATTGTAAATTAATTAATAATTCAAGCATTATCTGCATTTCTTCACTGTATACAGGGTTGCAAAAGTGCATGTCAATATTTCGAAGCAGCAATCGTCAATCTAGAAAGACAAAAAATATAGTATGTACATACGCCGAAAATGCACCATTTCAGCAATACCGTTTACAGTACATGATGTGTAGGCGTATAGCGCATAGCGTGGGTGATGTGGAATGTCATGGGATGTACCCGGACGAGTCGTGTTTAACTGGACGGTAGGCATTGTGCGATTTAACGTTTCACAGAAACATGACCAAACCCGGGCGACATGCCTCTGCAGAACTGTATGTTTCCTTCCGTGCCTTTTACGTTCACAGAACATTTTATGTTCCTGCAGATGTGAGGATTGTTCCCGAAAATGTTGACGCGCAGTTTTGCAACATCGTGTATTATAACAGTACACACACACACACACACACACACACACACACACACACACACACACACACATATATATATATATATATATATATATATATATATATATATATATATATATATATATATATATATTGCCTAATTTCCGAAGGGAAACGTATGTTTATGAGATCACCTTTCTGTGTGTGTACATGCTGCTCAGGATATAAACTGAGAAGTGCTTACAAATTTCTCTGAGCCATTATGTCTCTATTTTTACTATTTTAAATACAAAAACCTTCATGTGACTGAGAACTAGAGTAAGCATTTCAAAACTCTGAGAATTTTATTTCGGTAGCCTTAGTAAATACATGTGTTTTATTATTATAGGTGTTGGGAAGTGTTCACTTTAAAGTGAACCTCATATGTGTGTGTGCTTGTGTGTAATCTCATTAAAAAAGTTAGAACCAGTGTACCGAATTTCATCAAACTTTGTACACATACAGTTCTTTGTATTCTAACTTGACTTTTTTATGTTTCGTTTACTTCATGTCCATACTTATAAAATGGCGGTCATTTTAACATTTTTCGGTCATACAAAGCTGATTTGAATTTTGTGTATTTCGTTTATCGCGTGTGTATATTCTCAAAATGGCAGTCATTTTTATATGTTTAGCACATTATCACATACCTTAGGAAGTATTTTCCTGAATTTCACCAAACTTGGTACACATGTACTACATACAAAGCTGATTTTACTATTTCGTTTTGCCTGTGTTCATATTTTCAAATTGGCGGTCAATTTTTAATTTGTAGCATAGTATTACGTATTTTAAGAAATGTTTTTCAGAATTTCTCCAAACTTTGTACACACATACTACAAACAAAGCTGACTTAAATATTGTGCATTACGTTCATCCTGTGTTCTCATTTTGAAAATGGTTGCCATATTTGATATTTTTTTGCACATTATTGCAATTCTTAGTATATATATATATATATATATATATATATATATATATATATATATATATATATATATATATATATATATATATTAGAATTTCACCCATATTTGTACACACATACTACATACGTAGCTGACTTGACTGTTGCGTGTTTCGTTCATCTAGTGTTTATATTTTAAAATGGCGACTTTTTTTTGCACAGCAATTTCATATTTTAGGAAATATTTTTCAGAATTTCATCAAACTTGGTACACATACATACTGCATACAAAGCTGACTTAACTTTTGTGTAATTCGTTCATCCTGTCTTCATATTTTCCGAAATAAAGTCATCTTATATTTTTAGCATATCTTAGGATATATTATTTTCATAATTTCGACAATCTTGGTACAGATACCGCATACAAACTTGATTTGACTATTGTATTATTGTTCATCCATCTGTTATATTTTGAATACTGCGGCTATTTTTATATAATGTATGATAGAAAGACGTCTGAGAAAATTTTTCCCCAATTTATTAAACTGGTTACTCGCATATTACTTAGAAATCCATTTTATCTTTAGTGTATATCATGTATCATGCGTCTAAATTAATATTACCTTTTAATATTCCTTGATTACATAAACGATTTGGACTTTCAGGAATAATTTTCACCCACTTTGAGGAATGTAGGCTTATCAGTTATGCTGGTAACTTCTTATTTCATTTATTATAACGTACTAATTATCACTCACTAGTTTCGAATAACGGGATATTACAATTAACGAAGTTACAATTAGTGGGAACGCATTACATTCAAATCAAAGCGACTTGGTGAATGAAGATAGTGGCTATTCGCTTACTATTGAGTGGTCACAACAAAGTTCATCTTCCTCCAGGACTAAACTTGCTTCATGTACCGGGAGTGTAATATTGAGAATTCATCTAAACATATTTCAACAATTCACTCATCACCACTGGTTCCTGAGAATGTGTTCTTTAAGGAGATTTGTGCATCTAACGTATTTTATTTTTTAAGTGGTAATACAGAGAGTATTTAATTTAGCAACATATTTTTAGTTGCATTATGTGTATTTCAAATCGTTTGGGTATATACTTTGTTAAATGTATTTAAGCTATTTGAAACAATTTTTACGGTACCTACAAAAAGGAAAGTATTAAAACTAGTTAGGTTCTTTCTTGTGGTTGTTAAAGGAACCGATGCAAGTAATGTCTTAAGTTATGTGGAAACTAATGTAAAACTGTTTTCCCCGTGAAGACTGTAAAAAATTAATTAAGTTCCACAAATATGAAGATTTATTTACAAAACATTGTTTAACTCTAGAAAACTACAGATAGATCAAGTAATAGTTATTGTTACCTTAATTGTAAAACCTCGTACATCCATGTTTTGAAGATTAGACATTTGAGCCCTTCTAAACAGGGTATTTTCAAAAAGATATAATGTTAAAAGTTAATACAAGAATATAATTTATAATATTGTAATACAAAATTATATAATTTTTCACAGTGTGAGGAAAATTTAATAGTGTTTCTAACATTCTTTCTGAATTTATGTGAAAGAGAGTTATGTAGTCAAGACATGTAACTTCAAGCATGCAAACACAGTGGCCGCTCTACTAGGCTCTATGTGCAGTTAAGACATTTTGTTCTGTCTCCATACGCACCAATGTCCTTAAAAAGTTAAGCTACTGGAAAATAAGGGTCTGCTGGCACTGATAATAAAGGGCTCTACCTCCCTTGAAGCCTTGGAATGAGCCAAAATTGGGATCTATATCGATAGAGCGAGAGATTGTGGTCAGCGCTTAAGGCGGCCGCCTGGTTGGCGCTCGAACTGCGTGCAGCGTGTTCGGAGTTATGTTTCTTCTCAGAGACCAGTAAACATTCGTCCACAATGCTTATCTACGAAAATAAAACACACTTCAAACTACTTGTGAATGTGACTTTCAAGTCACCAATCACATTGGAAGTATTATTTCAAAGCCCTCAAACTTGGCTAATAACGACTTCTTCACGCGGTTGTTTCTCAAGATATATGTAACGGATTTGTTACTAATTGAGGTCTACAAGTACATTGGACTTTGCTACAGTGACGCGTTCAACAAGATGATATGGTCAGCACTTAAAGTCACACAGTAAAAACGTTACGGCGGGAACACTGCGCACGCGTTCACGACTTTGCCGTAGAGGCGATATCACAATACATGTGCCGGTCAACATCGCTCTTAGCGCCTCATCGATTATCGCCTCACACACACAAACATACCATTCACCAGGCGGCCACCTTAACATCGCGCTGGTGAGGGGTGACATGGCGTGAGTTTGAAGCTTCGACGGAATGAATTTGTGGTGGAATCGGGAGATCCCCGAGAAAACCAGCCGACCAGCGTCATCGTCCGGCACGAGTCCCACATGTGACCGACCCCGCCGGGAATCGAATCTGAATCGCCTTGCTGGGAGGCGAGAAGGCTGACCCCTTCAGCCAACGCGGTCCCCTAGGGATCTAAATATAAAGTTACATTAGGTGGGACTCGATCCGCTTCCTCACTTTCGCTTTCGGACAAAAATGTTTTGTGCAATCAGAGGAGATTGAATAGGCTTATTCCGGCAGGAATAAAAGAAAGTAAATTTTTTTGCATTAAAATTCTTTAGTTTAGATATTTGAGGGTAATGAAGAAAACGAGACTAAAACATCCCATCACAATGCCAGTTTCAGCATGTATACAGGTTCGACATGTAGTTAATAACCATTTAATATAAATTTAAGAAATAAATCACTAAATCTCCGAGGTGGTAGTAGTAGAAGTAGAATGCAGCACAAGGTCCACCGACACCTAAACGATTATTTTAAACGGGTTTTAGTACAGTATAATCCATCTAAAAATATTTAAACTTTCGCACCTGTTCAGAGCTCGGTAAGTAGTGGCCGACATTGGTTCTAATAATACCACAATCACCCTGAAAACCACTGAGCAAGTAAGAAATGTTCTGGTTTATTTGGTGAAATATAATTTGTATTTATATGATCTGTTATGGCATTTTTACTATACCCAATTAAACGTCTACGGCTTTACGGAGAAAATACTCCAATTTGCGTGAAGAAACCACACAAAATACAGGCTCAAACAAACGATTTTCAAGTCTTTAATACAATACCACATTGCTAATGTCCGTCTACGTCAGGTACTGCACCCAGAACCAGATAAAAAAGTTAATGATATAAATTGTATTTCAGTGACACTGGGGTTACAATCACTAGCTTAAGAATGTTTTCTATTAGTAACACCAACACATTAAGATGAAAAGAAATCGATAGAATTGTTATTACTACTACTGCTATAATGAATCCTTTGTGACCTCTCAAGGCATTGTGCCAGGGTACATTAAAAAGCGCTTAGGGGCGCTCGATTCTTTCCTTTCGCTCATTCCCTCTACGTAGCTCCTATCCTCAAAAGAAAATAATTACTACCAGGCGTAAGTGAATACATTCCATATTCGCAACTCACGCCATATTTTACTTGCCACCGTGAACACAACTGCGTAAATAGCTGGTTTAAGTCCGACGTCTCGATGTCAGTGTTTGAATTCGGCTTAACAGGGCGTGGTACATAATTCAATGCTAAAAGCATTAACCTATAACTGTAGGTTTCTTGAAGTCAATTTGCGAAAATTAAACAATAGCAATCCTAGACAATAGTTTTAGCCAACGTTTTAAACAATATTGTTTCCGGTGTTATGAGCTTCTGAGGCACAATCTGTGATGCCATAACCTCGTGCATTTAACTGCGTCGCAAGAGATCACGCGTAACGAATTAGTAATTTTGGATAAATATTTGTTCATAAACTTGGCAAATACCAATATCTAGGATTGTCATTGAGTATTCTATCCATATTGGCTTCGAGAGAGAGAGTGAGAGAGAGAGTGTGCGTGTGTGTGTGTGTGTGTGTGTGTGTGTGTGTGTGTGAAAGAGAGAGATTTTGTCAGCGCTTAACATTGAGGTTTTTACTGCTGGTGAGGGATGACCATATTGGCTTCGAACAAAACGTAGAAATCAATTGATGTTTTCAGCGTTAATTTATCTACGAAGCACTCTTAAGGACGCCGCCTACCCGCGTTAGAGGCTAAGAAATGACGCAGACATAAGGGCGACCTTGAGACGCGCATCAAATGCCGAATCGCCGCAACGAGTCACGCTCTGAAATACCGTGCAAGGTTCCCGCCGAACCGTTTCTTGACCAAATAATGTTATTGGTGGAACGTCTGTAGCCAAATTCAGTGTACATCGCAATCTGAATTTCAAATACATTTTGTAGTACGGTGGTCTGAAAAGGCCATTTTTAGAAATGTTGGAGGGCTTAGAAACAGTGGTCTTAATAATGAGGTTCCGACCTTGTCTGAAGTGTGTTTTCTTTTCGTACGTTGGCACAATGGGCACACGTGGAATCGTTTCGTACAACAAACCTATTTACGAACACACTGCAACGCGTTTGAAGGCGGTCGCCTTAAGAGCGCCCCAGGAGCAAGCTATAAGGGTGACACTGACGCGAGAATTAAATATATCACCACACTACGTGTCAAGCACTGCACTGTAAGAAAGCTTACCAATGAGTACCGGAAGTTTTTAACCAACACACAACAAAATGGAACACTTTGTAAATAGAGCGAATGTGGAGCAAAGTTCCTACAGTATGCAAGTCTGGTAACACAGGATAGACTTGATTGTTTCCTAAATATCTACAAAAACAGTATCATTGACGTATGAAAAACAATTCTACCGTACCTTCTACCTTAACGATCCCATACTTTGGTGAGTTATATTTACAAGTAGTGTGTTTTACGGTGTCGCATTAAAAAAAGGCGAGTTGCTCTATACGCCATTAATGTGTCTGATACATTTACTCTACAATGTGCAGACCTCGATAAAAACTGTTGCCTTAATTATAACAATTGTCCAAAAGTACCACGTAGATTTTATATTAAAGCTTTGTGTTTATAATATTTAACACTGCAAAATATCTCTTGAATTCACTTTGTAACAAGTTTAAAAAATTATTTGATTGAGTCTTCATTTCTAGAAAATAAAAAGCGTCGTTCCGTTAGTGATGATTCAGGACCAACGCTTTGCGAGAGAACCTTATTAAAGCTTATCCGTCAAAAATTGTCTATGGTTGCATGTAAAACAAAAATTAATAATGTTTTAAAATAATTTTTGGTACTCTTTGTGTTGACATCCGTTTTAGTAAAAAAGAAATATAACTAAAATGTATGAAGTCCATACAGAAAATTAATATTACATTAAACGTAACCAGTTACTGATGTTTTTTGTATACTGTGCATCAATAGCAGTTGTTACTACGGAGTAGTTTGAGGGAAGTGTTCTCAGACAATACTGTTCCTGAACTGAATCCTCGAAATATTGTAAGTATGTTATAAGTTTGTTGACAACAGCGAATACTCGATTTTGTTTGTAACTCAGCACAACTCGCTCTTAGTGGCGTAGGTCTACAAAAACCGTTCAGTTTATAACTCTTATCTTTTGTAGGAATCGTTCAAAGATCACGTTATTCCTAAACCATACATAGCGGAAATACACAACGTATTTTGCCGTGAATACAGACTTAGGCATAATGAATTAATATCTACATTTTAATATATTAAAAATTAAATTAAAGAATTTTTTGGCAGAGTTACACATTATAAATAGCCTAACTCACTCTCCTGTACAAATTAAATGGGTCTATTTTTTAAATTTGTATAGATTCGGTAACAGTTTCAAACTAGGTTTAGATCTATTGCGCAGTCAGGTGCAGTGTTTCACAGCCAACCGCTCTACATTTGCCTTAAGCGTGTGCAGTAGATCAATAAACTCTGCAAATACCCATTGAACTCCAGAAGCTTTTCAAAGTCTGTATGGAATAAATACAAAACAACATTCCTAGATAAATATGTTTTCCAACTTTATGAACAAACATTTACCCAGAACTATGCATGTTTTAAGCGTGTTCTCTTGCGCGGCAACTAAATGTACGAGATATCGACGTCAGAGATTGTTCTTCAGAATTAAGTTACTAGAGAAAAATTTTGCTCTTAAAGTTGGAAAAATATTGCCTAAGATCGCTTTTTCTTTTTAAATTGTCTTCGAGAAAGCTAAAAATTTTAATTGATACTTTCAACGCTGAATAAGTACCACGCCCTCTTAATACATCAGCCTCCTCCACACCATTTCCCTGTACAAGGTACGTCACATTCTCAAACCTAAACACGAAAAAAAATATTTTACACGTTGTACTTGCTGAGGACCAGTATTGTTCGTTTTCAGCCAGGAGGATAGGTCCACTGTAAAACAAACACGTAATGTTGG
>PNEQ01012654.1:0-20924 GCA_003012365.1 Medauroidea extradentata
AGTTCGGAGACCCCTTACATTTTGATAATACAGATGAAAACCATCCTTACCTTGTGGCATTTGAAGTGTACGTAACTAATTTGCGGCACCTCCGATTGCCTCCTGGGATTGATTCACGGTAGGTACTGAAGGTTCTGACTGCTCTGAGTTATCCTTACGCTTAAACAGTTGTTCGTTTTGTAACCTACCGTAAAACGGGATAATTAAACAGCCAGAAGGCCAAAAAACCGTGTTGAAAATTCGCTCATAATCTTCCTCAGCAACCGCCGCGTAGAAAGACGAATAAGAGTCAAATTTTGTTTTTAATTTAGCTACTTTAAGGTTAGCTACCTTCAGTTCATTATTTATATACGTTGAAACATCATTTTCTTCTACATCTGGAGCAAAACGCGATACAAAAATTGCTTTTGTACGGGGGTGAACTGTTTTTGTTACTGTTCTGAGGTTCACGTTGTTACGGACTCCAAGTTGTATTTTCTTTTTCATCGTGGCTGGCCTGCTGAATGCTGATTCTTCCTTATATATAGTTTCAAACGTTACTGTGGACGATAGTCTTCTACACTACCCTCCTTGTTCTGTGGTTGAATTGCATGACGTGTTTGATAACAGGACCACTCACACTTCCAGCACTACTACTTCAGAACACTATTTTTGTGTAATATCATAATGAGAAAAAAAACACAAAATTCTGCTAAATGGACTTCAGATACTTATATTACTGATTTGACGTTATCAATAGTTGGCTAAAGTGAAATGATATTTTGTATCGACATATATGCTTTTGTGACAAAATTATCTTAATAATTATTTCACAATCACTACGGGAATACCATTTAAAATTTGTTTCCATTTACCTCCAGTCATTTCTAGTATATATCTATCCATCTATCTGTCTATTATCTATCTTAGTTACCGTAAGAAACAGCCACTTTAATTTAAATACTTTTTTTTGCAGTTGCTGTAATACATATGTTCTAGAAAGCCGAGTGTGTGTTTGTGTATATAACACACACATATACACACACACACACACTTTGTACGGTTGGAGTAGGAAAACTGTTTTATTTGTGCTTCGCTGACACTATATTTCTTGGCCAGTTTTATATCTTGTTCCCTGAAGGGGCAATGTGAGAAAATTTTACTATATTTTCAGTTTTTGGGCCATAACTGTTTTTTTTTCTTTTTCAAATTGTGCTCTCAAAGTTTTCTCTCCGACAAAAAAAAAAAGGATATAATTATTGGTAAACTGCTTGACATTAACTGTAATGGTATCTATAAGTAATAGATATGTATGTCAAGTAGTTTACCAAAGATATTTCGTATGCTTTGTTGAAGAGAAAATTTTGGTAGTATGATTTGAATAAAAGTTGTGGTTCAAAAACTGAAAATACAATATAGTCAGGGCCATGAAGTTTTCGCGAAAAATTTTTGCCCTAGTTTGTTTCAGTGCCTTACGTGCACATCTGCAGTTCTACTTCATGGTTATCGGTAGTGTGTCTTTGTGAAGTGATGTCTCCTATTTGACTGTGCCAGTCAGGAGAAGGTTACTGCAACACTACACATAAGTGATTTGCGGGTAGAACCGCAAGGCACGTGACAGTTAAACAAAACGTCCAATCACTGACTAGGAATCAGAATTCCGGTTGTGAACGCAAGGCACTGAAACAAACTGAGGCAAAATTCTTCTAGCGAAAAGTTCTTGGCCCTAAATATAGTTGTCTAACACTCCACCTTAAGAGGACTGTGTACTTAGCCGTTGGACGGTGTTGTGGCGTGTCACGCGAATACTTTTTTACGCGAAACCGCTGAACTTATTCTTATTGTTTTTATCTACGAAAAGAACACCCGCTTGAAACTACGTATGCCACTTCTTGAAAATTCAGTATGCTTGTTAGTAACATGATTTTGGGGCCTCTGAAAATTGCTTAAAACAGTTTTTTTAGACTGCTGTAACCCTGACAATTCGGTCCGAATCCGTAAATTGCAAAATAAGGTGCGTGCATTGGTCTTTATTTCATAATAACGCAAAAATACAATTTTAGGGTCACCGCTCAAAGTCCCACAGGAAAAAGAGTCCTACGAAAACACTGCACGCCAGTTTAGCGCGCTGCGAATAGAGACCATGTGCCTATCGCCGAGTGTGGTGTTATGGCTCTTATCACTCCGCTGTTCCCGCGCGTCAAACCCGGAAATCTGAAACCGGTACATAGTATAGGTATGGATACAGCCACGTGCCGCAAACTAAAGCCTTCTGGGTGAACACGTAAGAAACCTATGTATCTCCCTGATATGGAACCCTGGACCCCTGGCACCGCAAGCCCACCCGAAACAAAACACTTCCTTTGTATTTTTTGTGACAATTAAATATTGAACCCACTAGAATTTACGAGCACTTACGTTAATGTTAGCATATGGATGTTAAGAAAGTAACAATTGAAAAAAATATTTAGTAATACTTTTAAAGTTTAAGGAGTTACACTAATTTCCTGGAATAACCATTTTTACTGTTTTGTGATAATTGTTTTAATTTTTTTGTAAATGCTTATTTATTTCTCTGTTTCAGGTAAGCATGGCCATGCGAATTCTCTCCTTACGTACGGTAATGTATGCTTTCCCTTAAAAACTTGGTTTACTATATAGCTAGTACATGTTATCTGCTATGTTGGGTGATAAAGATACATGCATAGGCAGCATAAAGGGGGATTTACAACTATCCGTCGCGTCCGCCCGTCATCCGTCCGTCCACCAGTTTTTTGGCCTGTTCCGTCAGTCAGATATGCTAGCGATTTACAAAAACCCGTCATCCGTCCGTCGTTAATCCTTTAATTTGCAATGCTACCAATGTACAAACAGAAAACTTCTGTGGAATATTAAAAAAATCCCTTAAATATATTATTTACTTTTACATATTTTTACTCAATCTATATCTACTTATAATGGCAAACACTGTTCTTCGTCACAAAGAAATTTAACGAGTGTAAATATTTACTAATTAAATTACTTACGGTGTAATGTGAGTAAGCATTATGTAAAAATAATTTCGGTTGGTGTTTTAATTTTCCCGGATGCCAAAACTATCACTATCGTATTATAAAATATAATTTACAGCGTCATCTAATAAATATTTTAAAAAATTTACAGCCTTCTTATTAAAATAAACAGTTAAAACGATCGTCGCCATCTTTAGAAGGCTGTAATTTCACGCGTCCGTCCGTCAAAAGTTAAAGCTTGGCAAGCTTTCGACGGACGGACGGATAGAATTATTCCAGACACCTGATTGGCTGGAAGTCACGTAATCGACGGACGGATGACGGACGGACGGACGGATGACGGACGGACGGACGCGACGGATCGTTGTAAATCCTGCTTAAGTGTTAGATAATGAATTACTTACGTAATATGGGACATTTTTGGTAGATAAGAAATAGCATAATAATTCGTACCTTCCAACAAATGTAAGTTAATACGGAAGTTATTTATTATCTAGCAATGTATAAATGGTGTAGTACACTATCATGTTGAGCATGAAATGTCAAAAATGTTGATTGTTGATACCCTTCATGAATGCCTGTAGTGGAGAAAATGTTGTAAATTAAAAGTCGACCGTGCACCATTGCTCTTAATTTAAAAATGAAAACAAGCACTAAAAATTGACATGTTAATTGGTATCTGTTTACCGAAATGTCTCGACGCTGTTTTCCCGCTAAATCAGCAGTCGTACAGTAATATATTTCGAAGATTTTTGTTTAATTGGGACACGACGGTTAGCCATCGAGTTGTAATATTTTTTCTTGCTATTACTCGCATAATTGGCCGGTGGAAATGTTTGTATCTCGTTAAAGTGCTGGCCTTTCAATTAGTTTTTGTTTTCCCGGAATTGGATACGAGGTTTTTTTATTGCAGCGGATGCTGTGCGGTTTTGAAATTATTTCCTCTCGTCGAGTGGCATGTAAAGCAGGCCGGCTATGAACATTCATTGGGAAGTCGGTACACAGTGTTGGTTTGTAGTTGTGACGAGAGCTCGCGGCGAGCACTTGGCATTGTTCGTGCCCGCGTGTTACATTTCTCTCGCCGCATACTACTGTGTCGCTCGTTTGTTTTATTTCCGCGGGCACGTGATCCGCCCACGGGTCGTATTTCACCGGCGCAGACTCTGCACAATTCCACTGCAATGCAGAGCGGCATGCTTCCGTCACTGGGCGGGGTGGTGCAACGGCAAAACGTTTGGCTCGCTTTCCCGAGGATCCGTCTTCGATCCCCGTTCCGGCCATCTTGCTTCAACCTATTAAATTCTTTAAATATAAGTATTTTTAAGTAAAATATATGCAGTTTGTTACGTAATTGAAGTTTCTAGTAGTATACACCAGCGGAACGTTGTTTAAATGCCTTGAAGTAATAATTTCCTCATTATTTTACTTTTTTTCCACCGTAGCCTTCTATTTAATCAGTTGAGCCAACAATGCAATAGGTATTGAAAGTGTGTTGTTTTGGCTGTACTTAGGTATAGTAACGTTATTTTATGCGCTCAGTTTTTGCGGCTCTGTTGCTAACTTGTTTGCCCGGCGTGTTTTCTCGAAATATTCCAGTTTCCTCCCCTCTTGTGTTTAAATTATAAAAAAGAAAATACGAAATTTGCTGTTATACCGTGAATTCCATTTACCTTGCGCTACAGTCAAATCATGGCAGTTGAACTTTCAGCGTGTACGTACTTGGTTGTAATCAGTACATCAGTTTTTTACATTCTTAATTTGCTGTACTGATTACGGTTTAAGTATACGTTAAGAGTTCAACTGCGATGGTTATATTGTAGCGCGAAGTAAATATAATTCACGGAATAATGGTAAATTTATAATTTGTCTGCTCAAGTTTCATGAAAGTGAAGAATAGAGTAATCCAATAATGCGATATTGCCGAGTCTTGTCGCTGTCGCGTAGCGAACATTCTGCACGATGCACGTTATCACCGCTAATTCGCGTCGCCCGAACTCTTTGACTCGACGATGGAGGAAGTGCGCTCCTATCTCATAATCGAGTTTTGTTCCCCGCCTGCAATGAAACTTTCCTTTCAGCTGCTTCCCTCCCCGTATTAAGTCGGGGGTTTATCTTCCCCTTCTTCTCGCAGTCCCGGGGCACAATCTTATAAACGTATCCTGGGGGTCCTCTGCTCCTTGGTGCCGGCCTAATCCTGTCGGGAGAGGGTCCATGCCGGTAATTGGATGAGACGGGCGTTAGCGCGGTGCAGGACTCGCTCGCCCGTCGTAATTGGCAGCCCAGCTCGTCCCTGGACGGCCGTGATTGGCCGATAAACGCTACTTATCTCCGTCCACTGGGTTGGTCGAGGTCAGTGCACGAAGGGTTGTACCAGTGCAGCTTCGTAATAGCGCCTAACTGGCCATCGTCGTGGGAACATTTTCGGAGAATTTGACTTTCATCGGGCAAAAGATTAAGCGGAGTAATATATATATATATTTTTTTTTTTTTAACTTTTGCCCTAGGTTTTAGTGATTCCCCTTTAACTTCCGGCGATTGTCCCGTGAATGAAGTTGGTATAGAATTAGACTTCCTTTATCCTTTCTCTTCCGCTCTTCAGCAGTACACCCTGTGTTCATTTCTGCGTACGTGCTCTATACGTTCTCGTTTGTCGTGCTGGACGATGCAAGTTCCTTATCGTATTTTATAGTAATAGATAAGCCACATATTTGTCGCGAAAAAAAAAACTTTTGCGTAATTTTTTTTCAATGCCTTACGTACACATCTGCATTTCTGCTTCGTGGTCAGTGGTTGGATATTTAAACCCTCACGAGCCTCCTACTGACAAATCACAGACGTGTGGTGTTGCAGGAACGTTATTGTAATTGGCTCAGTGAAATGTGATACGGCTCTTGACGTAGACACACTGCCAATAGCCATGAAGCAGAATTGCAGATGTGCACGTAAGTCACTGAAACAAAATGGCACAAAAATGTTTTCGCCATAAAATCGTGTCTCTAGTATTAGATTAACGGCTGCGTATACAGTCCACAGTAAGGTGAGCAGTTTTTAAGACGCGGCATCAGTCGCCATATTGAATAATTTTGTTTTTCGCTCTTATGAAGTTCTGAGAAGAAAAATGTAAAATTCGGTATTATAATATCAATTCTATTTACCTTGCGATACAATAAAAGCAACGCAGTTGATCTTTTAACGTATGTTTAAGCTGCAATCAATCATTTAAATTAAGAACATAAAAAATATTGCTCGACTGATTACGACTTAAATATACGTTAAAAGTTCAACTGCGATGCTTTTATTGCAGCGCAAGGTGAATAGAATTGATATTATACTAACAAATTTCACATTTTTCTTCTCAGAATTTCATAAGAGCGAAAAATAAAATACTTGAATATGGCGACTTAAGAACGCCTGGTCATGTGTTATACTAGAATTATAAAGGATATCCAGAAACAAACTACTATAAGGACACCACGAGAATCCGGAGCTAAAATGAAGACGAAATATCCTAAATGTTGTACGAGGACCTTTTTATATGCACAATATGGCAACATAACACTGTATTTAGTCCCCTCTAGCACTCCACAGATATCCTACTTGGCCCATTATTTTTACTACTACTGTTCTGATCTGCATATTACGGCTCCAGGTTAAAATCCTGAACAGTCCAGACGTGATTATACGTTTACGAGACGTTAACATACATGAAATAATACCCGGTAGTTGAGCGCAAGAGGGGACTGACTTTGTGCAGTGTTGCCACATTGCGAACATTGATACCAACATTTTCGTGTCCAATTTAGTCCAGTATTCGCGTGGTGTGCTTGTAAGGCGTTTGTTTCTGGACATTAAGTATATTTAATATTTGTTGGTTTATTATGTATCACGCCCTCTTAACGTGGGGAAAAAAAAAAAGAGATCGAAGGAGGGTGTTAAAAAAAAACTGTCGGCCAAAGGCCATCTCGGTGTCCGCCACGTTTCCCACGTGCTGAGGAGTCTGAATGCTGATCCGACCTGGAATCGAACCTCGGCCGTGTCTGTGCAGAACCGGCCACTGAGCCGTTAAAGTCGCCCAACCGTGTAATTAAGAAAGAGGCTATGTTCTCTTTCCAGACGAACAATAGGCTAACTGTTGTGCCAGGAATACGGTACGTCCGTGAATGGCGATGCAGAATTTCATGCCTCGGTTTCCGATCCCACAGTAGACAAAAAGCTCTTCCGAAACCTTGCTAGGGTGAGGTAGGTCAGTCAGAATTTCAGTTTCAGTTGTTCGAAACGTGACCCAGTACAATTTACCCATGTTTGAATGTTTACCTGACAGCCTCTCGATGAACTCCTGCTCTCGAGCAAGGTAAGTAGTTAGCAGACGACAGTCGCCATTTGCCGAGAAAAATAAATGTAATCACTAATCAGTACACATTACCAAAACGGCAAAGGAGTGAAACATAATGACATGTGTTCAAAATATAGAAAAAAACAGGCACGACATCAACATTACATTTACGTATAGATAGAATAACGTGTAAACAATATACTGCGGATGTCGTCGCATTTAACGAAATATTTAAGATACCCTATATTTAATGTGTACTTTTTTTGCCACTCCCCTTCCCCCACGCCCCACAAGCTTAACACCCTGAATAGGAATACAGGCGTTAATCAAAGCGTGGTGATTGATAAAACATGGCCGCGTGACTGAGACAACCTACCCTAATCCAGCTTGTGAGTTTTCAAAAGCGCCTAAAGACGCATTGCAATATGTTCGTTCTATGTGTATTTTCAGATAGTTTCAGAATGAATGTCACCCTGATGGTGTAGTTCATGCAGATGTGTAAGCGCTTTGTACTTTAGTCAGATATAGGTGGACAGATTAGTAACATAATTTTTCTCGTGTAGTATAAAACATCCATTTTTTTTTGTAGTTAATGTAAGCGCCGTCGTGTTGATCCATCTTAACAGTCAGGAGAAGTACGTATACGCTACTCAAAAGTGTTTATCGCCTCCGAATGTTGTATATGTGTGTCATATTCAATCTGTGCTTCCAGCACTTATGGGTAATAGGAAAATTTAGTCACATTTTGTGTCTAAAATAAGAAAAAAAAATATCTGGTACAAATAAAAAAAATGGCGATGAAAATTGCGGAAGACTGCGCCCTTAACCCAAAATGTTGCAAAATCTTTACGCTACATAATCGTGGCTCTAGTACTGTACGATTATACTAATACGCTGAAGAATATATAGTACGTATTTAACAAGCTTCATCACTCACTCAAATGCAATACTAAACTACCCAAATACGTTACCACTTGGAGGAAGATGCCAGTCATAAACATTTTTTATATTTCGTTTATTATTTAAACTTTCTTTTAAAGAAACTTATAACTCATTAAACAAATGTGTAACGAAAATATTATCCTATTGTTATATTTTTTGCACCTTTATTCAAACATTTTGGCTCTAAAATTCCAAGTGTTGCATCTTCTCCCGAGATACCTTGTATCGAGTCACTCCTACTCTTTGAATAAAAGTCCCGCTTGTAACACAGACTTTGTGTGGTATATGATACACCGCCTGGCGCCGTCCTCCTCTTGTTCGCGGTAAGCCCTCCAGCCGCGGGGGAGAACAACTGACTGGAAGTTATTACCAACGACCTGGTTCTAGTTTCCAGTGACTATTTCGGATATGTTCAGTCTGCTTGTACAGAGCTCAGAGCTGGGTCGAGTTCGAGTCGGAGCAGCGGCTGGTCTCTCGTAGCTGAATCCTAGGTTTCCCACAAATCCCCCCTTGGAGTTGTGCGAGTTGTATTCGGCTCAGTAAAGCTTAGTGTAACGAGATATCTGAATTAATTAATCGGGACTTTATGGTAAGGGATGTAAGGACAGGAACGGAGTGATATTAAGCCGGGGTATACTATGGGTAAGGCATTGAATATCTTCCCTTGAGATGTAGCAGATTTATGGCATGGTATCCAGCTTAGAACTGGAAGGAAACACGAGAAACTTCCCTAAGCTTAAGGATCCTGCCTGTCTGCGGCTGTACTGTGTGATCGGGGTCTGGGGAACTGTTCCATCGCCTCTGAATGCCGAGCGCTCAACTCGTCTGCAATCTTCTTTTCAGCAACTCACTGATTGTGCATTTAAGCTGATTCCCTGAATTTTAACGTCCGCAAATATACATTGTTTATGGCGTCTGCCTAAAGCCAACTCTAAAGCGAATACCTTCAACTGTAACAATTCATACGAACAGTTTCAACTTGGTCATGATTGTAAACAGAGTTTTCTGACATTCTATAATGACATAATATCCCTGCCAGATTCAAATTGATTGTTTTTTTTATAAACTAATAACAAAAATTTAATTTTTACTAAGGAAATTGGACTATTAGAAGGGCCACAACCATTTCGCAAAAATAATTCTGCCCCAGTATGTTTCAGTGCCTTACGTTCTGCTTTACAGCCAGAGACCTAAAAAATTCGCGTTTTATTTCAGGCACAAGCTAATAATTCCAGCAGCTGTAAGTTTGTGCTAATTCCACAATCGACCGTTGACTTATCTGACACCAACTTAAAAGTCGCTGAGCCAATAATGACAATGTAACTAAATACGGACCCATTTCACTGTGTCAGCGAGCAGCTAATAAACAGCTGATGTCTGCACGATTCCACAGATATTCTTGGAGGCTAGCGTACAGGTCAGTGAACCCGTGAATTTTTCCCGTCTCTATTTATAGCCAGTGAGTGGATGTTTCAACGGCCACGTGTCTTGGGCTTCTACCAGCAAATCATAGCCGTGTGATTTTGCAGTAACCATATTGTGGTAGGCTCAGTCAAATGAGAGACCTACAGATGTGCACGTAAGTCACTGAGACGAACTGGGGCAAAATTCTTCTCGCGAATTGTTCATGACCCTAACTGTTAGGCAGGCATATTTACAAAAAGTTCATGATGCCACATAAATACAATTTTGGCGTTATTCTTTCGCTGTTTTTAAAAGTGATAAATCCTCCTACACAAATACTATACTGCGTGGCGTATGTTCGGTGTTTGGATATTCAATACTGATGAATGCTATTTGGTGTGTAAGCAATATCCATGTGGTATGGTGGGAGAAAAAAAGGGGGAAGGGGTATATTGTAGTGTGCGACAGTAAAAGCCGCATTTGCTTACGTGACGGGCCAGATATATCTGATCAATCACCGGACTGCTGGATATAGGAAACGCTATAGTGTAAGGGGAGAAAGAGGGGGTTGCGACCCTGTGCTATGCTGATATAGCTTGTGTTTGCCCTTCCACGGGCTCCCACGGCCCTAGGTCGTCGGTTATCTCGCGGGTGTTCCTAGAAAATAGTGGCGGGGGTGGGGTGCCATCTGTCTTCGTCACGGCGCGGTGACTTGCGACTTGCCTGCATGTTTAGTGAGAGAGGAAGCTGGGGGGAGGAATGCCGAACGATTTCTGCCTTGTCATCGTGCTCTGTAATGGATGAGCTTCGCCAGCGAGTCAGTCAAAATGGGTCTGCTGGAAAAGGGAGGGTTTGAGGGGGGGATGCTAATGGACATTAAAACTTGCTTAATAAGCATAATGCCCCCGCTTGCTAGTCGCTCGGTTCCCGTGCCCCCTTAATCCTTAGTTACGGCATAACTTCTCTCTTCTGCGCCCTCTCACTCACACACTCTCTCACCACCCTCTCACTTCTCCGCGGAGGCGCACAATGGGGCTATTTCGTTAAAAGGTTCACAGCATGCCTGCCGCTGGCTCTCACACCTGTTATGTTGTAATACGCCGGAACTTGCCAGGAGCTGGGGTAAACAATCTTAGAGGATTACCTGGCAAGTGACGACGCTGCCTTGTGCGTGTGTCCGGGTATAAATGTTGGCGAACATCTAGGCTACAAGAAGCGGAGGCAGAATTTACAAACTTTTTTATGTACAACAATTAATAAGGCTTTACGTCTTGTCGCCAGCGAGGTCATTAGAGGCTGAGACACACAAATTGGTACAATAACAGGAGCTGGGAGAGGATTCGACCATGGCCTTTGTTAAGGAACCATCCCAGCATTCGCCTGGAGCGATTTCGGGAAGTCATGTAAAACCGTAATCAGGATTGCCGGAGCCGGGGATTGAACCCGGGTCCTCCCGCATGCGAGTCCAGCGTGTTATTACCGTGGTGCGGTTAGGTTCGTTATGGAGTTGAATTTCTATCCTCTGACAGACAAAATAATCGTAAGTAGTTTCTTCGGTATTTTTAATTTGATTCACTCAAATTAATAAACTTCTTTGATTGCAATGACAATTTTGTGTACCAGCTTTATATAACAAGAGTTAAGGGACCGCCCTAGATAAGCTGAGTTTGTGTGTGTGAAGCAGGTGTGGTAAGGTTGCCGTTGACCGACGTATGTAATGTATTATCGCCTCTCCGCGCGAGCCACTCAGCTGGCGTGCAATGCTTTACATTATCCTTTTTCCTATGGGTCTTGAAGCGGTGACCATGTTACTTTATTTGCGGGCAGAATAGTTCGAAGTTTTAACGCTTGTTTCTATAGCTGTGTGTTTAGTATCAGGTCGTTATTTTTCCAGATACGGCAGTTACGAGAAGCTATTTTTGGCCATTTTGAGGGGACCGAAAAGGATTTTTCCAACAAACGTATTAAATTTTTAAAACAATAGCGTCACACTTTTTTAAGTGTGTGTTCTTTTCGTAGATGAACAAATACAGGGTCCGGCAAAAAGACCTCCCGGATTTGGTGAGGGCGCTGTGGGAGTTTGTGGTGGGGATACGGAGGAAGTAGGGGTATCAAACGAAAGCTGCAGGTGCGCCATTTGCAGTAGTCACAATGGCGTGGCGCGGTGGGCATCGTGCGTATGTTGTGGAGGAGTTTATACGCACTGGTGGTTCGGTGATTACAACGCAGCGCGTATTTCGCAGACGGTTCGGACTTGGCCGACGTGAGACAGTTCCGGATAGGAAAACCATTAATGTGTGGGTAGCGAACTTTCGTGCGACAGGTTCTGCACTTAAAAGAAAATCACCTGGTCGTCCTCGGACTGTAAGAACGCCGGAAAATGCGGCACGTGTGCGAGCGTCTATCCAGCAATCTCCAAAGTGTTCTGCCGTGAAAAATGCGGTTGCCCTGCGAATGTCTGATCGGAGTCTTAGACGAATCCTGCACCAAGATCTTCACATGCACCCATACAAAATTCTGAGTACACAAAAAGTTAAGTGAGGCAGATTTTGAAACACGCAGAGCAGCATGTGGGGACATTCTTGAAAACCTACCCCGTGGAGCTGTTTTGCTTTCGTCTGACGAGGCCCACCTTCACTTGTCAGATGCAGTCGACAAACAAATTTTCCGCTATTGGGCTGCAGCAAACCCTCACGAAATTCACCAACAGCCACTTCATAGCCCTAAAGTGAGAATGTGGTGCGCCATTTCTGAGTTCGGTGTGTGGGGCCCGTATTTTTTCGAAGAAGATGGGCGAACAGTAACTGTTAATTCAGATCGCTACTGTCACATGATCCAGACCTTCCTTCAACCGACGTTAAACCAGTTTCTTGGGGACCATGGAGAGGGAGACGTTTGGTTCGAACAAGATGGAGCCACAGCTCGCACATCGCGACGTTCACTAGCACTTTTGAGAGAGTTGTTTCCTGTACATCTTCTCTCTTTACGAGGAGACATCGCCTGGCCCCCAAGGTCACCCGATTTATCGCCTTGTGATTTTTTTCTTTGGGGATTCTTAAAGGCGCACGTGTACCAAGGACGCCCCACAACCCTTCAAGAACTTAAGGTGGCAATCACCCAAGCAGTGGCTTCTATTCCACCACAAATGACACGCAAAACAATGGACAACTTCCGGGAAAGGGTTCGTCAGTGTCTCAACAATGGAGGACGCCATTTACCGGACATTATGTTTAAAACCTAGGTAAGCACAAATGGCATTGTCTATGTAAATCGCTATATCAAGCGATTTGTTTGTATCATTTATTGTTTCATAGTAACAGTCTTTTGTAATGTGGGAGGTCTTTTTGCCGGACCCTGTGCAATGCCCGTTAAATAGTTCTGTAAAAAAATAGTCTTAACTCGCTGCAACGCGTTTGAAGCGCAGGTAAGGAGGTCTGTTAAACGCGGGCATGGTAATAACTGTAACTATAAGTATTTTACGTGTTTGGTGCAGTAATAGTTACACGTGCTATTCACGTTCAAATGAGAATAAAAAAAACACTCATTAATAGAAATAATGGACTAGTAAATTTTGTAACCTCCGACATTAAATTTTGATGTTGGTGAAGCGTATGGACAGAATTTATTATTCACAGTTCAATGGTTATACAAACAAGTGGCGGAAGGATAGCGTCGCTTAATGTATTTTGAAATGTCTTGAAATTAGCGCGGGTGGGGCTAAATTACATACCGGAGCGTTTAAATTGTGATCCAAGTGAAGTTTACTTTCGTGAAAATAGTTGCCACTATAAGTTTCCTTGTATTTTTGTGTAGACTAAACCTCCAAAACTTAATTCGAGAGAAATTCTGCATTTTGGAAAAATTCATTATCAAACTGTATTTTCTACAACCAAACTATCTTTCTTGAACATAATTAATATCAACGATTACAAAGTTCTAAACCAACGTACGTCCGTGACGTAGTTGTAGTTAGTAAATTTTTCCAAGCCTGTGACATGTGTGTTTTCGCCACCACTCTTATATTTCGTTGTTTACAAATACAAACTGCCATATTTGTTCAGCGTAGTCAACTTATTAACTAAGTAATCGGAACCTCTCTTATTTGTTTATGTAAACTATTGGTTACTGCCTGCTAAGCCACCGATTTAACTTTACCACAACCCGAGAGCCGCAAAATGTTACTAATAAAAACTTGTGATCACATGTTTATCATAACAAAACCAGACATAGTTAATTAAACCGACCTTTAGTTAAGTAAATAGTCACGTGGCCCGTTTTTAAGTAATTTAATATTAAATAAATGACGTATTTTACAATTTTGTTTTTAGGATATCACGACGCTTGCTTTAGACAACATTTCCAACACAGCTTAATTAAGTGACTAATCACTAAAACAACTAAATTATGTACCGAAACGCGCCGAAATCCAGTTAAGTTATCGTAATTAACATTACCTAAATATCTAACCTTCAATTAGATATCTTAATCTTGGTTCTGATCAAATACGCTCTTAAGGATTTTTGGCCTTCTTTTCGTCTTTTTTGGATCTTGTTTAGACTTGTTACTTGCTCTTTCCTGTATTTTATTTTATTTTTTTGCAAATTATTCAAACTGGCATATTTTTAACGTATCGAGGAGAGCAGAGGAGGAATATTGCGATTGCCCTCTCTTCTTCAGCGAATTGGAAACCGGCTGTTATTGCCAGACTGTTGTGACGTACCTCATGGAATGATGAAGGCCCTGCACTTTGACGAGTATTGGCAGAGAAATTAATTCGGCTCATACCCCCTACAGTTGGCTGTTGTGATTCTGACGTGGAAGTATACTGGAAACAAGTTGCCCCTCCCTGTACGCGAGCTGCCGGAGACTGGGCTTTTGATAACTTTAATTAAATCCAGACCGAGGTGCGTGTTCGGGGCTGGAGTCTTCGCGCGCCATCCATCACCCACAGGTATGGCAGCGGATGTGCTGGCTGTCAGGGGTCGTTGACGACAACCCGTGCGGACGACAGGCGGGTCCACTCCGTCAGCCGCGCGTCCGAGGTCCTCCAAAACTCCGCACGAGAGTCCTCCAGCTCGCCGTCACGTGACTTAGCTGCAGATTTAGGCGTTCACAATAAACTCGTGAGCTGGAGTAAGGTAGGTGTTCTCAGTCAGGTCACCAGGTTTTGACGATCACCAGAGTTTTGATGAACACCCACCTGCAGTGCTGTTCAGGGTTTCAAGAGTTAGTTGGACCTGGCGTGTGAGTCGTGCTGTAACGGGGTACGAGAAGTTTTTTTTTTTTTTTTTCATGTATGACTATAAAACGTGTTTCCAATGAGTTTAACTACGAAAAGAATAAACACTTCTGTGTCACCATTAAAAAAATCTTTCCGCTTATTAAAAAATTATTACCGAACTCCTCAAAAGTGGTAAAATTGGCTATTTCACGTTCCTGTAGCTGAGAAAGTATCAACCGTACTCGTAAAACTAAATCATAGATACCTGCATTGGACTTTACCACATACTTTCCACAAATAAAGTAACGGGCCATCTTTTGAGGTCTCATTGATAAACAATTTCTACGCAAACACTGCACGCTAGTTCAGTACTTCGCGCCTAGAGGCGATGAGGTGTTTGACGCATGTGTTAGAGTCGACTTATCGCCTTCCCCGTTTCCGTGCCTAAAAAAACTTAAGATGGCGAGAATAAAAAAATCGTGCATAACTTCTACATGTTAAAAATTGTAGTAAATGCAACGTTAGACGCACATATCTTACACGTTACTTTATCCAGAATACTTACAATATTTGTTTTGTCATTGTTTCTTCAACATTTTCTATACAGTCGTCGTCTTCGTTGGGGGCCTTGGGTTATTTCAGCTGTTTACCTTTTTTCTCGTCTGAAAGTGGCGACTTTCTTGTGCTAACAAATGCTTACCCTGCTAGATAAGGATGGCGAAGAGTTAACCGAGAAGCTATTTTCGTGAGTACTTGGAAAAGAGTAAACTTTGGTTACTGTTTGTCCAACGTAAGATGAAATTTGTCCCTATCCACTCTACCCTCTTGAGTTTTTATAAACGCCTTTTGAAGAGGACGGTGTAGGTATGGATCCCCTCTGGTCTTCGTCTCGCACCTCAGCGGGGGCGGATCCAACTTCGGGTCCTACGGAGGGTCACGCCTCGAAAAGTAGATCCACGCCGCAAGAAAAAAAAGGGTTGTCCTTTAAGGAGTTTCCTATTGAAAAAAAATTGAATATACCGTTTTAATAAATTGTAATATTTAAGGATAAATTATGTTTTATAAGAGAAAATCTTTGTGCTGGTATAAAATAATTATATACTCTTAATCTACTGTTTCCACATGTCTGTATAATTGTGTTGGCTCTTGAAACAAATAACAATCTAAATAGCACAGAATAGTTTCGGATCTAGGAACTATACAGTTACATTGATTATTACGAAAACAAGTAATTTATCTATTTTATAATTTACTGTTCTATATATTGTTGAGACAGAAAATCGTGGAACCATGATTGTGTTGTAAATGTTGTCTTTTATAAAGCCTTAAAAAGAGTGTAGGGTAATATTTGCAGTATTTTACTTGATATTTATTTGGTTTTATTGTTTTTGGGAACGGTTGGGGGGGGGGGGGGGGCACGGCCCTTATAGCTTCCCCGCCCGCCTCTCTGGATCAAACCATGCACCCCAGTCCGTCGACGAACTCTGGTGGGACCGCAGTCAGTGCAGCGGCCACGATATTTGTCACCAACCGAAGCGAAACGGTTTCTATTCCCGTCGGGGCCGTCCCGAATTTTTGCGTGTAGGAATCTTGCCGGACGATGCCGTTCGTTAAATAATTGATCTCCCAAATTTCCCGCTCCTTTATTCCGGCACTGCTCCTTATTCGCCTCATATCTCCCCGCGTCAACTTCGTTGTTTAGAGCTGATCAACATTTCTTCACTATTCTCTTCCTAGGTGGCGGTGACTTCTGCCTCACAGAACATTTCTTCGTGAAGAGGATATGTTGCATAAAACACTACAAAACCGTGTTACACATCTGTGTAATTTTGTAGGCTTGACACTGCAATCCTAGACATATTTTTTTGACAATCTTCAGCGTCTTAACTAAATGTACGAAATTTAAATCCTTACGCACAGCTCATCGGTAATTCGCCTCTACGGAAAAAAACCTCGTAAATAATGTTGTCTCCTGAGATTGCATTTTTTCAGCCCTGACTTCATAATCTTGACGCCTGTTAATAATGTGTCCAGCTCTAGTGTATGTACTACACTCTCTTGAAATGTGGACACTGATTAATAGGTTTTCCGAAAATCTTCATAAAATTACAGACGGCTTGTCAACTCAATCACAGATTTCCCACGAACCGCTCTGTGTAGTTCTACCAAACAACTTTCCGCGTAAGGGGTTGCGTTGGCGTGTAGTAGGGCTGTACTCTTAGTTAAAATGAATTTTCCTGTTTTGCTACCCGTCTTCTGTTTTTTTTTTTTTTCAAGTCGATCCCGTATCTTTCATTTTCTTCTTGTTTCCAAGTATTCTCTCGAAACACTCCCTTACTCAAACTAGGATCATGTTATGGAAATCATTTATTTTGAAGATTGTTTTATAAATGAGAAGCCCTGTCTGAAATTTTCACGTCTTTCACTTGGCTAAAAAATGCAAGATGCGTCTCGGGTTCCACACAGCGCTTCATTCGCGGTGAATTCTTGAGATCGTATCATCCGTGGAGGATTCACCCGAGCCGCCTTGCAGACTATTCAGATAGGCACGTCCCTTCCTCCCATAGCTACCACCACCCTCGCGCGGAAGAATAAAGTATTAATTTCCAGGCAGGGTCGCCGCTAGCGGGAAAGCAGAGAAGGGTGGCTGTAGGGTGCAAGAACCCGCCCCAATTCTGGGGGTTCCCATGAGGGGGTCGGCAGAGGGAAACACAATCCCTCCCGGAGGGCCCCGCGTGCGGTGTGACGGGGGTGGTACTATCCCCCTTCCCTTTCTCGTCATCCTTGCCTGACGTCACCCCCGCGTCCGATGCCGTTGTCTGCCGCGCCGTCAGTCCTGCCCAGGACTGACGTGACAGGCAGCAGGAGATGTAGCAGACAGCCTCCGCCCCCGAGACTCGGGGCTTCTTTTGTTGTTGCCAACCTCACTCTCTTGCATAACACGCACGCCCTCTTCTCCCCGCGCCCGAAACAAATTGCCTTTGTCAGGGGGTGGCAGGGCCGTGGGTGTCTCGTCGACCGTGTTTGGCGTGATTCCGTTTATTACTTCTTTCAAGGCTGTCGGCGTCGCGACCCTCCCTGCCAGCTTTGACGGCAGACGGAGATAATTTGTGACGTTTTTGAGCTCGGCGTAAAAAAAAAAAGTATTCGTTACCGCGAAGAAGTTATGTTGTGACTCCTCCTGCCCCTGACATCTGGACAAGATCTGACGTTCCCTGAATAGTATGAAGAACACGCTGAGGTTGACTTACCCGAGAAGGGATCTAGTAATCTTCAGGGCTTTTGGCTAAGAAATTTGTGAGATTCTGTATCTGCACCATAGAAATGTAGACTTTATAAGTGGTTACTTCTTCCTTAGGAAACAGAAAATGTTCAATCTCATACTTTCTCGTAATGATGTATCAGGATTACAATTTTAATTTTTTTGTAACATAGTTTTGATTTACGGCTAAATTTGTGAGGCATGCTTTTTGAGTCACCGTTGCTGTTACTCTGAGAAAACTCTGAAGACTTTAGCGCCGTTCTTTGAAACTCCGTTTACATTGTCACGATGAATTTTTCCGCCATCTCACATTTTTTTTGGTTCCACAATTTTTATATTTTTTATTTGGCATCGTTACAAGTTACTGTGACTTGCGCGTAATAGAAATGTTGCCAAACGTACCATATTTCTAAAAGAGTGCATGAAGAAATTTTTTATAATTGTTCACAAAATACTTGAATTAAGATCCGACAAAAGTTATCAAAATTATGCTAAGACAAAGATTGTTTGGAGAATGTTTGATTTCCATATTATGTGTAGATTTTATCTACTCATCTAGCGTCATAGACGCATTTCTTGACTGTCATGCATTAGCTTAGTTTAGGTTCTGTCACATCTTCATAACGGCAATAGGGTAATAATTTACCCATACATAGAGTTCACAAGCGCGAAGCTGTGAATGGCACTGCCGACATCACAGTCACGGTGAAAGCAAGGTAGGGGTTGTACATGTTAAATTATACTATATGTGGTTCCAGTGACTACTGCCTTTTTAATTCAGTTCGATGAGATCGACATTGCTGTGTGTTCTTTTCGAGCGTTTTTATATACCCAGAAAACTCTGAACAAACACTATTTTCATTTAATCACTTGAAAATATCATCTCAATTTTTTATTCCTACATTTTAATTCCTGTAGCAATATTCTGCTTTTCTTGGCGCAGAAAAAGGTTTTCATCCGAAATATATATCATTCTCTGCTTGCACAAGTCACGACACGACTCTCAGGTAGTTAGTGTCCTTGAGAGAGAGAGAGAGAGAGAGAGAGAGAGAGAGAGAGAGAGAGAGAGAGAGAGATCGTCGCCATTTTACATTTTGGTAGTTTTTTTTTTTTTTCATGACTTCTCGTTTGGGTAAATTTATGGAAGTTTAGCCTAACTGCACACACTAAAAAATAGTTAAGTTAATTTGCCACACGTGCGTATAGGAGCGCTAAGAAAGTAGGTATGGTAGAATTTATTCCAGACATCCATGGTAGCACTCCTAAACCTTTTTTTAATAAAACAGTATAATGTGTACTAAAGTTACCAGACTTGTATTGTAACAGTTGTAAAAGTTTGCATATTTACAAGGCGGACGTATGGTAACTGTCCCATACTGCGTTTAGGTTAAATACTTACTAAACGTTTTAGGAAGATTTTTTTACCGTGCAGAGTATAATATATACGAATATAATTGTAGCCGTAAGTCTTCGAATTTCCTTACTGAATTGTACAACATCTACAAAAAAATGTACTGTGCACTTTTTCTTGGAGAACATGAGTTTGTGTGTGCTCTCTGCTGTTCCCACTCTCCAATTGGGACGTATGATACTCTCTCGTGTTTGTAAACTAACTATGCAAAGTTTTAAAAAAATCTGTAAATTTTATTATTACAAAACTCATTAAACACATTTGTGGACTGTCAATAACTTTACCCAAACGATGTCATATTTCAAGCGACGAATAACTGCTTGTAGGCGATGCCAATATTATCTATTTTGTTTATGTAAACGTCTGTTAGGACAGAAATTTGTTCACACAATTTCTCGCCATAAGTAAGTGTTCATTGGAAATGATTGTCTATGTATAAATATTGAAATATTTGTAATATGTATCGCACGTTTCTTCAGTACCCTCCAACCATAGTTGTAATCAAGATGGCGTTTGCCAGAGGGCACGAGAGGGCAAAGCGAGTTTAAAAATTTGTTCTCTCGCTCTTTCGTACTCTATGCGAAAAATTGAGACAGGTAGAGAGAGAGCTCTCTATCTCTGTTGTAGTTGTGACGTAATCTCGAGTGCGAGAGCACGAAAGAGCACTCTCTGGTTGATTTGAGACCGGTCTTAGATCGACCCCTGCCCATTGACCACTTATTCATCGTCTGTAAGTGAAATACGTTGAACTGTAGTTTGTCTTCCCAGCGAGGACTCCACTTAAAGACCATGCTCTCGTGTGTATACTTTTTTAGGGATATTAATTTTTGCGCATAAACGAGAGAAGATTTAAAAAATCTGTTTGGCAGTTTTGTTTAAAATCGTCCTCTACGTGCTGGCTGTTTTTTTTTCAAAGCAGTAAATACTACGGTTTTAGCTAATTATGTAATTAATTTAATTCTAGTTAATTTACTTTTTAGTAGAAACTGTTAAATTTAATGTCTTGGAAAAATTAGCTGTTATAGAAAACCCATTCTACACGTTACTGCTACACAGATATTTTTAATGTCTGCTATCGTTCAAACTTAAAAAAAACTATCGCAAAAAAAAACAGTAGAAACAAGACTCCTTAACTTCTAAACTAACAAGAGATGACCTTCACGGGTAAGTTTCCTTGCTGGCCGATATGGCGTCGGTTCAAAACAGTTGCCTTCAATCGCAGAGACGTTTATGATTAAATCGGTATAAGCTGATTTGGAACCTTTTACTATCTGAGCTAATGGTGTCTTCAGTCTCTGTAAATTATCATGGTAATTTTTTTTTTTTTTTTTTTTTTTTTTTTTTTTTTTTTTTTTTTTTTT
>PNEQ01012655.1:0-26640 GCA_003012365.1 Medauroidea extradentata
TACATATTCCTAGCATTTTTATAATTTTATCTCATTTTGACATTGTCACTTTTGGCAGTAAACCGACGATATATCATCTCACTAATCTCAGGTTTGGGGCACCAAATACGTTTCCGCGAAACCTTTACTCTCTGAAACTTTGTAATGTCAATAATGTTAAAGTGAATATTTTGACAATATATAATTGAGGGCACCGTCATCAATGGTTGTGCACAGGGTAAACAGATGTTTATCATTCGATTAACCACTTACCGTAGACGTCTGTAACTACCCTAGAACGTCAAATTGGCAGTTTTATAAATAAGGCCCAGGCGAAGTCGCTGTTAGTGGCAGGGACAAACTTAAGACTGCTTTCCGCGTGGACAGCTATAGCTACTTATCCTGCTGCAGAAATAGTTCAACTAGCCGCTTGGACATTCTAACACTTGATGACTGAAGTACCAATCTTGTGTACAAAGAGGTTTTTCAATTAAAGTAAATATTATCAGTTACGAGTAATACTCGCGAGCAAAGCCGCGGGGGACTGCTAGTATATATATATATATACACACATATTTAATTTAATAAAGACATTTGCGTGAGTATTAATTAATATCGATCCCATTAACTATAGGAAAATTATTTTAGTCGTTATTTCGAGATTTAGAGTTGAATACCTCATGCTAATGAAACGGCTTTTTGATTATTTTACTAAATTCATCATTTATTTTCAAGGTTGTTGGGAAAATGTACACTTGTTCCCGGTCGTCGCTGAATTATTTAGACGTGAGTTAGCTTCCTTGCCTTCGCGCAAGGTGATCCTTTGTTCAGTGACTCAAACAGCTCAAGGTTAAATTACTGTAATGCCAAATTTCTGGATACACTTTTATTTTCTAATGTGAAAAATATTAAGAAAAACTTTACCTAATAGAAGATAAATGTAACCAAAGATAATTTCTTTCCTAATTGACAGCGCCGTAAAATGTTGAAATTTGCTATAAATAGGAACATACATTACTGAGTGAATAAAAATATTTGTTAAGTAAAACAACATGCTTTCTATTGTAAGACACATACAAAAATATTGAAGAAATTACAGAAATATTTATCAAGTAGAGAATGAGTACTAAACTTTTAAATTTAGCCAATACTAAACTATTAATAAACAAGTGATACATTTGCAATTACATAAACATTAAATTTTATTTTATTAATCACTGAAAACGTCTTCTACCAAGGTACATTTCGTTTTGTGTATTTATATAAATTAAAACGAATAAAATGATTCTAAATCATATAAAATTATAACTTTCTTTACTCATATTACTGTACTTTCACGTTCGACAAAGCAGTTCAACTAGTTCTGACAGTACCTCATATAATCAAGCTATAAAGATTTTACTGAAAATTAAAAAAAAAAAAAAATAGTGTTTATCAATTTGTTTGCCATAAAGAGAAGTAACTTATTTTGAGCTCCAAGTCTTGTTAACGTCCCTGCATACCTTAGACCCTGTCCGTATGGTTGCGCCACTTCGCTCTGTGATAAGAAGTAAGAATAGGGATTTACGTGTTAAATAATATAAGGTGGTGTCACAGTCACCCTTCTGATACTATATAAACTTACATTTTTTTCGTTGACCGGATGGCAATATTTCTACACGAATAATATGTAGGATACAAGTGGTGAATAGGTGTATCCGAGTATTTATCAGGTATGGCATTCTTATTTGCTGACAATTTTAGGTTATTTAAAAAAAAGCCTGAACTATCTCAGATTAATGTGGACCGCAAGATGAACAGGCAGCCGGAGTCCGCATATACGTAGGTTCGACAAATACTAAGCCCCGCCGTATTCCAATTTTTGTTCTAAACAATATTCTGCACTTACGCGACATTTTTACTCGTGAAATATTTCCCTTTTTATTGAAATTTAAATATTTGTTGGTATGATTATTTGTATGAAATACAATTATCAACTATAAAAATATGTTTGTTTGCTTAATTGTCTTCTATGTGTACTATTCATCCGTTTATAATGAAATATTGGTGAGTTTTTTTGCAAGCGCCCGCGAAGATTTTTATAAAAAAATAGTGACGGGGTACGAAATGGGTAGAGAAGAAGAAAGAGGCATCAAAAAATTTAACGGGCATTGCGAAGCATGCTGGGGCTCCTAGGGTTATAGAACATATGTCGTATGTTGTAACATATATTGCATTGGAAAGCTTGCCATAATATATCACAAATAATATGAAGAAACCGGAGAAATGAGAACTTGCGGAAAACCGAGATACTCCGAGAAAAACCGCCAGCCAATGGTAAGGTCCTACGTACAACATCCGAGAACTACAACATCAATACTCGAACCTGGACCACCATGTTGGTTGCGAGAGGTTAAGAATGTAATAACCTAGTCTGCACTTCACTGTACATGGGGATCCAGAACAATTTAGAGTGGATAGCACAGAATTCAACTCTAACAGCGTCCTTTAAAGTTGTATATTTCGAAACAAATCTGCAAAAATAAAAAAACAGGATTCATAAAATATAGATTTTGTCAACTTTCTGAGCAATATTTTTCTTGAATAATTTATTTCTGGAGAAGAATCTCTGACGCCGTAGTCCCGTACATCGAATAGCGGCACAAGAGACCAAGCTTAACAAATGCATAATTCTGGGTAAGTGATAGCTACCAAATATTTCAAATAGGTATCATTACTTAGAATTGTTGTATTGAAATTACTGCGTGCTGACATTCAGTAACATGTACATTTCATATAGAGTTTTAAACTTTTATCCATGTACCACACGCTGTAGAGGCCTTTGTTCATGTGTTTGTTTAACTCCACTAGCAAAATTATCAATATTATTATGTGCCAGTAAACAGAGATTTTATTAATCCGAATTGTAACCTTTCCGATCACCCTTCTTGCAACATTATTGCAAGTGTATTTAGCACTGGAAATTTGTTCTGCGTGAAGTCATTTACTTTGTAATTTATAATTTTATTTAATTCGTTACGAGTTAAACTTTGCATTAAAAATTGGTATGCTAACTAAACATTGATAATTGCACTTGTGTTGTTTGTAAAATAAGTCTTTCTAGCTTAACTGGTTTTATGCAACACACGTTATAACTTCAGGAGTGAAAAGCTTAACTGCTGTTGTATTGAAATAATACTTTTGATGCAAAGTTACGTATTTTTCCCCTAGATTGTTAAAGTTAATTTCCAATGAGAGTTCTTCGTTCCGTGCTACGGGATGACGAGCCATATTTTAATGCTTACTATATAACATTCTACTTTCCTTGTTTGGGATTCATTGTATGCCATCTGAGACTGTACCGTCACGTGACTGGAAGTCAAAGATGCCATAACTCGTTATGTGTTTGCAAGATCAAACGCTCCCTGTCAGACTAGTTGTAAGTCTTTGGAACCTTCGGTCGGTCGCTCGGCCTATTATTTCGCGTATTGATTCTAGGCCATGTTGAACGTCAACCACATATACTTCACTATCATCACTGTGATCGGACCACACTTGTTTTGATACACATTTAACTACCGCAAACAATAAATAAATAAGTAGAGACAGGAAAAATTCGTGGGTTCAGTCACCTGTAAGCTGGCCTGCAAGAATATCTGTGTACTCAAGCGGACAGCAGATGCTCATTAGCTGCTTGCTGTTAAAGTGATGTAAGTCTGTATTAGTTAAATTTATATTATTGGCTCAGAGACTTCCATGAGATGTCAAATAAGTCAAAGGCCAACTTCGAAAGTGACACAAACTTACAGTTGTTGGAATTCCAGCTTGTGCCCAAATGAAAGCGCGAGTTTTTCAGGTCTCAGTAAATAGGAAATAACACTTAGTGAAATCACGTAGTACCCGCATGCACGGTTGGAAGCCAATGAACAATCGACCATGCCCAGTTCGTGTATAGGACTGAGAATTCTAGACAGCTACCATATGTATACGCGAAATAATTACGCCTCTTCCTATTAAAAGGGGTCGGATAATTTCGCGGATTCAATGAACAGCAGGCTAGAATCCATTGTCCTATGTATTCTCAAGCCCCGTCTATTCGTTTATTGTCTGTTCTTCCAGTCAGTAGCAGACAATGGACAAATGGTTAGGGCTTGAGTATGCACAGGACACTGCATTCTGACATGCAGGTAATTGAATCCGCGAATTTTTCCTGCCCCTAGGCATCACATGTTGGACAAGGATTGCCGTAACAAGCAGAGAGAGACACAGCCTATCTGTGAAAAGAACATAGTACCAAGTTGTTCCATTGCTTTGCTTGTACAACTGCACTCTATAGCTCTGTATCATGGTTGATGGCCACGTGACTTAGTGCAGATATGTCGCTGATTTAAGAGCTGTGGAAAGACGAGACGTCGAGCAAACTACTGGAATACTTAGTCGTCGATAAAACCTGAACTACTCATCATAATTCGAGGAGACTTTGTTGCTGAGTAGATATTTAGTTAGTGAACGTCTGTTTATACACTTGGCTGTAGTTTGCTTTGCTTTCGAGTAAAAAATTAAAAACTGTTTTCAGAAAAACAAGAGTTTGAAGCCACAAAACCCATACAAATGAAAAATTTAATTTAATTTTATAATTTATGTATGTATAATATATTATGTAATAATTGGTTTTTGATGTGATCGTATACATGCTTCTATAATAACAATAATTGAAATTAAAAAATACTCGCGTTTTAATTTGAAAATTATTTTTTAAATTCCAAAACCTCTCGCGCAGAGGATTATGGATAATATTAGTGCATAACAAAAATGCTTGCAAACAAAAGTCAAAACAATTATCAGTCCAGGCACTACATCAAAAACGTCAGAGGCCCATCAAAGTGGTCTAAATTTTCCAAATAGGCCTACCTAAGAAGTCTTTTAAAGATATGTGATTAGAAAGTTCAACGTTAAAACAAAACATTCGAAAGCCTGTCATATTTTACGCAATGTTTTGTACATTTACAGAAAAATCTTGGAAACTGGTTACAAAAATTATTTTTAGGCCACTTCAAACAATAGTTTTAAAATGTACAAGTATTAAGTTGTAAACATACAAAAATATTTCTAAGCATACAAATTGTTTTTAAAGATACAGAAACGTTTGTATTTCCAATAATTTCCTGTACAGTTTACAATTTTTTTGTAAACATTAAAATAATTTTTTTTTGAAAACTAGTTTCCAAAGAATTTTATTGTAAAAGTAGGTTTTTTTTTGCCATGTAGTGCATGAGATTTTTATAAAATCGTATACGATCATGAGATATGCCCGTCATGATCATTGTATGAATTATTCATTGAGTATCGTGTAGGAAGGAGGGGAGAAATCATATTTATTGATTAGTACTTCTGTATAATTAACTGGGTTGTCGCTCGTCTCCAACTGAAACAGAGAACAGACTCTTAATGAGTCAAACTGCGAATGGGCATGTTTGTACGTGACAGAAACGAGCGGCCCTAGACATGGGACAGATGGAGCTAGACTGACATTGGAGAAATTCTGGGGAAATCGGTTTACGTAACAGTCGTTTACCAGTACCCACGCAGTGAAGTTGTCGTGTGCGCGAACAGAAATACCTAGAGATGATGGTACATAGCGAAAATATTTTGTGACAACATGCCTTTGAAACACTGCAGTTTATTACAGCCGGTGATATACTTCTTACACAACGTAGCTGTCTGCAGACCAATAACAGGCATCAAATATTACAATATCGGGATTCTTATAAGCTCAGTCAAATAGGGTAACAGCTCCAAGTACAATCTAAAGCCAGTAACCTTCTGGTAAGCTGAATGTGAGTTGAAATCCAGCAAACAGTCAAGTTTTCCCGCGATAAGCATCATCTCTATCAATACCATGTTATAATGCTAGATAATCGGGTCGTCCACATACCTTCCAGAGCCGCTCGTTTCTGCCATGCACTAAACATACCGTAGTTGACTCCTAGGGCAACAAATAAATGTCGTTCTCTTCTGATTGGCTGTTAATGGTAGTCAGCCACTGTGAAACTTTTCTGATCCTGTCGTGGTTTTCAGTCTTGCTTGCGGCCTGACAGGTCGTTTTGTAAGGTTTCTAAAACCTAGATCCCTGCAGTTTTTACTCAACCCTTGTCCATCAACTCTGTTTATATATCCAGACTATTTCAACATGCTATTTTCGTTCTGTATTCGTTGCAACTGATTTAGGTTTTTGACTTTTAAGTTGCCGAAAAATTCGCTGCTATTTATAATCTTTGGTTTACTTATTTGTAATCCATAGGGTAATTCCTATCATTAACCTTCTGCCATTTTGACTTAACACAAACCAAAAACCCCAAAAATATGTAAATGGTAGACGTTTACAAGTGGTGTGGGTGGAGTTTTACTAAAGATGAGATAGAATACAACGAGAATTCTTCTGTATAATGAGAATTTCATCATTCCTGAAAAATCTACCAATTTTATTGGCTACTTATTGAAAGAATGGCAAAAGTGTATTTGTTACTTTTATTTTTCTAAATTTTTTTCTGACCTGTTGATGAATTCATGTATGTTTATCTTCTAAACCTTTGGTTTTGGTATACATGATCTGGTTAAATGTATTATTTTTTTTATTTCGTTTATGTTAGCTGAATCTCAGACGTTCTTAACTCAGTTTATCATGAATTGAAAAGACAGTCTATATGTGTAGTTCGGTAATGGTCAGGTATTCAAGTTTTCATCTGCGTTAAGTTGGTTGAGTGTGTACTGTTCGATCATTTTGAGTGTTGTCTGCCGGAATACCATAAACTGTAATTTATCTCCTTTTTCTCAATTCTATCGTGAAATTGATATGAGTACATTAGCTGTATAAGTTTCTCAGGAAGACTTTAAGTTGGTCCTCGCCATGGCTCTAGATTACGGAAGTGTTGGCCGCATTTTTCTACAGGCAATTTTTTATAACTTACACTTTTAATACTAAACATTGGCATGTATAAATTGTAATGTATTTCAAGTAATACATATTAAGTTAACAACTTTACAGCAGCTTTATTCGCTGCATATCATATTGCTTCTGCAGGAGAAATGGTTTTCAATTTGTGAAATAAAATAAAATATTAGACTTTGGCGTGTCATTGCGAAGTACCATTCATTTTAAGAAAATCTTCTATCACAAGACAATGTTATGAGAAGTAGTAATTATGAGTAAAAACTTTATACTGCCTAAGTTAAAAAGTACAACATACACTACCGAAAAGTTATACAATCAATAAACCTACTTGCACAGGAGAAAACTGAGAACTAATCACTACCGTGCTTAATCCATGGCGTGACCAGGATGTAAAGGTGTATCGCGTTTAGTTAGTTACGGATATTGAGAACACTGGATTTGACCTTGAGTACTTCGCGGTAATTCGCCAGTGTAATGCTCAGTATGGTTTCTGTAAATACTTTGTAGAGAAGGTTTATGCCACAACGAACTAAGAAGTGCATATCAAAATTTGATTTATGCAACCCTGGGTACAATTTGTCCATACATATTTTACATAAATTTAAAAAAAGTCCGAAACTTTTACTATTATTTTCAGCACACACATCTGGACGACAGTAAATAATATATTTCTAAAAAAAAAAGTTCTGCGTTTACAAGCTTCGAGTGAATGCGTTTGGACAACAGGTTATCAGGACAATTGACTGAATAGACACGCACATCAGACAGCAATCCAAAGAAGCCATTTGAAAGTGAATTCAAGCTACCTGCGTGTGTAACTGCTGCGCAACGGGTCCCCTTACATACCTGAGAATAATCTCTTACTACTACGTGCTATTAGCAGAATAAGTAAACGAAACTCAAAAGTGGAACAGATAAATCACTTTCATTTGTAACATCTTGGCGATAAGCGAGAGGTTTCATATTCGAGCAATCTATTAAGTCGTGTCAATGTAACTTAATACATCGGTACAAATTCAAACGATTAAATCTCAATTTGGTGTTCTTTTAGGCAAAATTATTTTCGTAAAAGCAATTTTCTTGGCTATACTACTATCCATTCTTTGTTTATCTTCATGTAGTATTAAACATTTATATTGCAACAATTTTGTTTGTTTTTTAACATTTATAACTATACTAAACCTACTCGAGCACTTTGTAACGGATAATTATATTTTTAACCTACACAAATTGATTCTGTACTGGAACTAGTGAGCTATGGAAACGTATAATTTTAAATAACCCTATAAATAAACTTCGAGATTGTAAAGCATTGAAGCATTCAGATTTTAAAAACAAAATGTTTATTTCAAATCCGTTTTGACGATGAGAATTTTTTGACTACTTCAGTAAAAATATTTTCGACATCTGGAATAATAACTAATGTTATATAACTGCGGAAAATTAATAAACCCAGCATTTGAACAAGACGAGGTAAGATGGACTTCTCTGAAACACGCCGAGTACGTGTGACATGACCGTTAATATCTCCATATCAGTGGCCGTAAGGGTCATAAAACATAACTAAATCCGCGCAAATAAGTCTTACGCCTACATGCGTGTGTGTCCAGACCACCTCCTAAAAAAACTGCAGGCTTCCTTTTCCTAAGCGCCTATCCGGATTATTTTACCTCGCTCGCGTCCTCGACCCTTGCCCCAGCTGGGATGTGTAAAAATAAGGTCGAGGGGTTGAGGGGAGAAAAAATGTGTCTGCTGTGCGTCCGCACCCCGCAACCGGCCCGTAGGTTCCAGAATCGACTCGTAATTTACATGTAAATGGGTAATTTACTGCCGCCTCCTCTTGCGACCTCCTCCCCGACAAACTACCCCAACCTCCGTCGTCTGGTTACCCCGGGGGCCTGGCGCCCAGAGAGTCGTCGATCGCGTGACCTTTACTTGGTCTTCGTGCCTCGGAAGGGTCGTCTCTGTGGTGACCCTAGGGCCATCAAGGAGGCGTTGATTTACCTATTGATTCCCGCGTTAAACCCCAAAGGCTGCCCGACGCCCGATAAACGGCGAGTTTCCCACTTTCCTACTACATTTTTTATTCCGTTAAAAAAATTCTTCTGCTTCTTATTTGCCCCTCTGACCGCGTCTATCACCTCCAACAACCCTTATCGTACCACAGAATTACCTCGTACCCAACCATCTCCCCTTTTCCACACCTACCACCTCAGCGAGGTCAAGAACCGTTCACACGATGGAATATTCCGAGGAAACATACAAAAAAATTTGAAGTAATATTTTATTTTTGGTATTATCTGACAAAGTTGAAGTCACTCTGTGGAAAGGGGTGTGAATTGAAGATTTTTTTTCTCGAGTCTAGTTGGGAAGGGGGTGAGATTCAAGCCATTTCCTTTATTATCCCCCTCGCCCCACCTAACAAATTGGTTTTCAGCCTGTCTCTTTTCGTTTCCTTGTGTACGCTCGACAATGCTATATTTTTACCTCCCACTCTTCTCCGGCCAACGCCACCCCCTCTCCCCTTGTAACCCACGCATCCATTTTCTTGATTAGTTGCCTTGGACGCCATTTTCACACGACACCCTCTCGTCCATTGTTATGATGGCCTTTGTTCTTCGTCCTATTTTTCCCCCGCCCCACAGCCGAGTGTACAGGCACAAAGGACCGTTGAGGGCTGGAAGAACAGAAGGTTCCATTTCGACAGACGCAATACTTGTAATGTGTTTTGTCTGACGCAGTGCTGCTTCTTTTCACGCGTCTATACCCGCCCCTTATCTACACACCTTTCACCTGTCTTACACTGGCGATGTCAGATAAACTGCCGCGAACGAAGCTAGTGCTACGTTTTCAATGGACTGGCCCTCCCCCCACCCCCTAAGCTCTTCATATGCCATTATCGTAGAACTTCCATAGCTGTGCTCGTGACAGTTCTAAAAAAAAGCTATTAAAAGAAAATTATTGTTCCTGAAATATTTTCCATGCTATTTGGTTTTGTACGTTATGTACGTAATACGTCTTTCTTCTTACGTACAATCCGGGTTCGATTCCCGTCGGATTTTCACATGTGGGAATAGCGCCGGACGCTACCGCTGGTCGGCGGGTTTTCTCGGGGATATCCCGTTTCCCTTGCCTCTTCATTCCGGCACCGCACCATACTCAGCTCATGTCATCCATCACCAGTGCTAAAGACCTAGAAGTTACGTGCTGATCATAATATATTCACACATTCACTCACTCTCATACACGTTTGTACATTCTCACGTACTCACCGTTGCGGCTGAAGAAAGAATTGTTATTTATATGGTGCAAGTATTTGTAAAAGATGTATACTATCTACGGGCTAGTGAACCTGGAAAGTATTTTGTCTTATATAACTATTAAAACTTATTCCAATGCTTTTATCTATGAATAAAACACCCACTTCAAACTGTGGCCATGCAATTTTAAAAATGCCATCCGTTAGTTAAAAACACGATATCCAAGCTCCTCAAAATATCTAAAAATGACCTTTTCACTTTGCTGTATCTGAGAAAATGTTAACCGTAATCGGTAAACTAAATCATAGAAACCTACATTGGACTCTACCTCAAACTCTCCACAAATAAAATAATAGGGTCATCGATTGAAGTACCGCTGAAAAAAGGCTTCTGTGAAAACACTGCACGCTAGTTTAGTGCTTCGCGCCAAAGGGCAATGAGTAAAGATGGTGAAATTTCGCGAATTCAATTACCTGCATGTTAGAATTAAATATCCTATGCATACATGTTAGAATAAAATTTCCTATGCATGCTCACCTGTCTATTCGATCATTGTCTGCTGTTCCACTGAGTAGCAGCTAGTGGACAAATGGTCGGCACTTAAGTATGCGTAGGATATTTGATTCTAGCATGTTGGTAGTTGAATTCGCGAAATTTCACCATCTGTAGCAATAAAGTGTTTGACGGACGTGTTATAGTCCACAAACCACCATCCCCGTTCGTGCCTCGAACGTAAAAAAAGCTAACGTCCACTAACTCTTAATACTGGAACTTTTTTGTTTCACAGACATAAAACAGGTTTGTCTGTATTTAAAAAAAAAAAATAGTTTCATGTGTGTAAAGTCGTAGCTTGTCTGAAAGCGATTTACGTGATCCTGTAATTTATAATTCATCTTACATTAAAAATGGTTAATTTAGGCCTGTTTGTATATTTGCGATGTTTTTTTTTGTTACGTTTTGATTTTTTTTATATTTCTCATATTGAGCATTTCAGGCCGTTTGTTCAAAATCTTGCAGTGTTAGTAGGTCTAGTTAATGTTAAGCTTCCGTTAACACCACATACAGTGACAAATATATTAAATTCCTCGAGATAATTCTCATAATTGGAATCCTAGAGGCACGTTATGTTTAAACCGGATGAATGGTATTTGCTTAGGATAAAAGGATACTTCAATGCGTCGTCGTACCCACTTTATCATTTCTTAAAAAATACCAGTTTTCACCCTGTTATCGCACAACATATATTTGATGAGGAATAAAAGTGATGTAGCCTACATGTAATGTATTTATAAAAATGTAGCCTATATACTTAACTATATGACTGTCACATAATATGTCGTCGTATGTCCTGGTAATTGTATGGTGCATGTACGACAATTTCTTGTACTTTCGGTAAATAGTGTCTACGGCGTTAACATAAGGAAAGTGATCGAACTGTTCGAGATTTATATTGGGACGGCATTCAGCTTTGGGACTCGGATAATTTGTATTGTGATATTGGAACTAATTCAGCAATGTGCTATCATTATAAATTCAAACTTTTTTTTTGTGGCCATACGCCATATGTAGAGTTGCAGAAAAACATTATAGTAAAAAAATAAAATTAGCTGTTGTTTACAAACTTATAAAACATACATAAAATTCTGGAAAAGTAATAAAGACTAAGAGCTTAACTCGGAGCCTTGCCGCGAGAAAGGCTAGGGACATGCATGTTAAACTGTATTCGGCGGTACACTGAAAGATAAATTGTGTAGAAAGTCTTCCCTGCAAAATTATGTTGTGGTAACAACAAAATTATTTTGTGGTGAGCACAACATTTTAGTAGTTTCGACAAAATGTTACCATATACCAACAAATTATTTGTAGCTGCATAATTTAATATTTTCCCGTGTACATGTCGAACGTAAATATACGCCACCGCTCATTTGTCGTTCAACTCGGCGAAGCTCACATTGTTGTAGGATATTATCAGAGAACTTCTATAAATAAGCGTCACTAATTAATAAATTAGTATCATTTCAGTGTGATTTGTTTATTATAATTTCTCAAAGAATATACCTGCGACAATAAAAGTTTTTTGAAGCAAAGACAAAAACCGTATCACGGTTTTTATAGTCGAAGTTTTGATACTGGAATTTCAGTACGATTATACAAATTTTGTGATTTCAACGAAATACTGTAATACAGCGCCATTTATTTGTAATTAATATTCTTCTTTAAAGAAAGAATTTAACTATAGTAACCTAGATGCGTCCTTTGTTAAGACATATCTGTGTTAAAACCCTTAAGTAACTTATTTTTAGTGAGAAAACCGACTGGAAGCGAAGCGTGTTTTCGTATTTTCTGTCCCATTTTCTCTTCTACACTCCCAGAAACTCCCCTTCGGTCATTGTCTTCCTTGGTTTCCACCCTTCAGTGTGACATCTCAGTCGAGAACACGTCAAACTGTCGGCCATATTGTACGCTTGTTCAAGTCTCTTTTACGCAGTGACGCTCCTTAAGAGGATTTGGTAAATAAATAGACGCTGAATTCTTCAATTGACTTCTATACCCATACAGCACACTTGGTTGCAGAAACGTTGCCACAACGTTGTCTTGTTTCATTTTGGTTGCATGTCTATTGTCAACGTTGCAGTAACGTTGCTAAAAGTACCAAAGTTTCAGCTTTTAATGCGTTGATATTGAGGTTTTTTTGTAACGTTGCTACAACGTTGACAATGGTCGCCTACTACCTGGTCAAGAACTCTCCTTTGAGATTCTGTTTTATATAAGCTTTTAAATAATTTTGAACAACTTATTCGTGAAATTATTATTTTTATTATAAATTTAAACATTGTTGAGGTCTTCTTAATGCTCATTTATTTCATTAATTCGTTTAATTGCCGTTTTGACTTGTATTACATTGATGATGTATTTGCCGCCATTACCGCCAATTTGTTTGGGTGCTTTGTGTGTTGTATTTGATGTTGCGTGTATTTTTATCTTGCGCTAGTTTGCGGGGTATTCAAGGTACATTCTTTCTTTTATCGTATTTATTAAACTGGTAAGAAATGTTGTTAACATTTTATTTACAACAAATTTGCATGCCAATAGTGCTGTAGCGTCCTTGTATAGGTGTTTGATGAATGTTATTTATTGTTTAAATATCGTGTTACGAGTTTAGTTTTAATTACGATAAATGTTGTTTAGAAATGATAATTATTCTTGTTTCATAGCCACAAGTGGGTCTTTACATATTCTACATCCCAAATCAACGTTTCTGCAACATTGTTTAGAAAAGTTGAATAAGAACGGACATTTTCCTGTTGCAGCAATGTTGCTACAACGTTTCATTCAGTTACTTCGTTCAACATTGCTGCAACGTTGAAAATTTTTTGTGTGACGTTGCCGCGACGTTGCTACAACGTATATGTTCTGTATGGGTACTTTTTGAAAGTCAATACAGAAGATCAGCAAAACAGCAATCCTTGATGATTATGTTTGCCAACTTATGAGCTAATATTTACCCACAATGATGCATTGCGTGGTATCTTGCGCCGCAATTAAATGTATGAGATTTCGGCGCCAGAGATCGTTCTTCAGAAATACGTTAACCGAAAAAAAAATTATGCACAGAAATTTGGCAAAAACTATTTTGTAGGATTGCTGTTTTTTATGTTTGCAAATTAGTTTAGGGAAACCTACAATTCTGAACTCATGCGTTTAGTGCTGAATTATATACCATGCACTCTTGACTGGAATTCATAGTGGTGATGTAAGTGGTACTTGAAATAAGTGTTACGTATATCCGTGCTTAAGTACAGTTTTCAATTCATAGTGTCAGAAATAAGTACTGCTTTTTGTGACCGCGTCAAATAATGCTTAATGAAGTATTCGGTCAAATAAGTACTGCTTAATATGTATTCACAGTCACAAAATGAGTGCAACTTTTTTCACAAGTATTCATAATCAAATAAGCATTGCTTATCCAAGCATATAAGTAGTATTTTATCAAGTAGCTCCCTAGGTGACTTAAGTAAAGGATTTATATGTAAGAAATAGGTTATGTAAGGGATTCCTTCCTTTACGTCGATATTTCATTCCACATATTTAACAAAAAGAGGCATTTAGAAAGTTAGGCATGAAACGTACATGGATCAAAACGGAGAAATAAAAATTCAACAGACAGAGTTACGAAAACGTATCACATTTCTTAACCTTTTTTTCAAACAATTTCTTCGTGTTTTTGGTTCATTAAAGAATTATGTATGGTATTCACATTCCTGGGAATTATGTTTTATTTGTAAACTCCGTTTCAATATGAACTCAACATTTTGTTACATTTTACCTACATATTATAATAATAACATTGCAGATTGAAAATGTTTAAAACCCACCTTTAATAAGTCTAGGCCTATCCAGATCTACAAACATTGCACCCAGTAAATTTCTACACAGTAACATCACTTTTTGTTAGGACCTACTTATAAAAAAACTAAATTATTTTATTTTAATTGAAGAGAACTAAATTTAGCGTCGCCTATAACTTAAATAATTTTTCCTTCATGTGGTAGCATGACAGGTTGGAAGCTGACAGAAAAATAATTATATGAACACAACATTCTATTTTAGTTCACAAGATCGTTCACTTTATCTCATCATACTCGAGAATCGCAAATATGTTCAAAGTCTGTTCTGTGATAGGTTACGGCTTCAGTTAGTAGGCAAAACGCGTCCGGCAGGCTGTTTATAAATTATATTTCAAACGCAGCATGACATGCGGTCAAGAACATTTTCAGGATGTATATTATAAGACCATTTCATTTTAAGTTAGTAACAGACGCAATGTTATGACCCACTTGTAAAAACCAGCATTACATTAACTTCATTGAAGCAAACGAATGAATGAACATTTGATAACGTATAACTTAAAAAAGTTTCTGAAAATCTCTACGTGTACATATCAATATTAATAATATAATGAAAGCTTCCTAGTTTTGAATTTGACAGAAAGCTAATCATAAGATCAAAACATTACAATTTTAGTACACTTTACCACTTCATGAACAAAAATTACATGTGCTCGAAGCCAGCTTTGTGATATGAGGTTGTGTTTTCAGTTGTTAAGCAAAATATGTTCGGAAATAATAAGAGGCATAGGTATATTAACGTTAATTTCATCATAATTTACATTCGTACGCTGAATATCAACTGAAACAAAATTAAGTAAAATATTCTAATCAACAAGTATGCAGTACGTGTTCATGCAAAACGTATTTTTCATCGAGTAGAGTCGTAAACGTAATTTTTATTTCATAGTTAGCAAACTGCACAGATACAAACATATATTAACACATTAACTAACACATTTTTGACCGTAGTATTGTTATTTAATTTTGAACATGTATTTAAGTAAAAGAAAAATACTTTCACGTGGAATGGACAGTCAAATGTAACCAAACATTCAAATACTCTAGAGGATTGCTGTAATGCAAATACTTCAGTTGTGTCATGTTGGTACTGGCATTGTAGCGATACTTATTTGGTTATTTATGAAGTACAACTTGGCCTATATAAGTAACGCTTGTTTAAGTTTTACTTCGTGAAATAGGCGTTTATGAATTCATTACTGAAATAAGAATTGCTTAGAGAATAATCATTACTTCACGAAGTACTACTTATTTGCCAAACAAGTCTTCAACTATGAATTATAGTTTCTAGAATACATTCACTTTGTTTGTAATTGAATTATGCCAGTTTATTACTCGTACGTTTCTTTATAAGAGTTCTATATTGGTGGGATTTAACCAACACAACCCCATTAATCGAAACACTTTATCGCTGATACACGATATAATTCAATGACTTCACTGATACGCGATTAGAATGGATATTTATCGTGATTTATCGGTACTCTTCGATCGGAACATTCGATAAAAGTTATTCGTTATCAGGCACGCACATGTATGCCGTGGGGAAGCCTACCCCAGGCTGTGTCTCAACTCGCTGAAAGAGTACTCTCTCGCCCACTCTTGACGTCACAGAGAGTACTTTCTACGCTGCCAACTCAAAGGGAGAGTGTGCAACAGGAGAGTGAACGATGATGTCCTATCGCTGCTCACTCTGATGTTTACTGTGTGACAGCCATATTTATTACCTTGGCGTTGAGGGCACAACGAAGGGTAGATGTCCCAATTGGTTTCAGAGTGAGCGAGAGTGGCCGAGAGGGAGAGTGGGTAGTGAGGGTGTACACACTCTTGAATAGAGACACGGCCTAAGATGGCAGACAGTGTTTTAATATTTTCCCGAGACAGCAAACTGCTGTTTAAAGTGCATAAACAAAGATACGTTATAGTACTTCACGTGGCAAAAATGCATAATTTAATAATTTTACGACCTAGTGTTCGTTTTACAGACGTCATTTATGACTGCATTTTCTACACACACCAACACACACAGATACACACACAGATACATTTTTATAGCTGTCATAGTCATCCAATAGCAGAATGTTAAAAGTCAAAATTTGTAAGATATGGAACACGCACTTAACTTGAAAACCAACCAACCTACTCGAATGAAATAATTTACGCTGTAATAAGATATTATGTGCCATATACAAAAAAATTTGGCAACACTAAATACAATTGGATTGTAATTTTTTAAAACAGTTATGAGAACGTTTACAGTTTTCTTTATTTACTGTCGTTTTTAAAAACTACAGTCGGTTATTTTACGTGTTTTAAATCTTCTAGCACGTGACCCATCATATCTAATTGTAGTGTAAGTTATTTTATTGGAGTTAATCCGGTTGGTTTTCGTCATTCGCATGTCCCGGTAATACTCCAATTTTGACTTCGAGATGCTGCCGTGGGAAGGCTATGAAAACTAAAAAAAAAATTGTCACAAGCGGAAATTATAGTCACTATTAAGGGCGTTCAAGTGGGGAAAAATTACAACTTTATATTCGTATGGAATAGGTTGTTACGATCATTTAGGAATTCGCCCGTATAAATTTGTAATACATTGATATACAAATTGACGTTTGTAGTTTGGGGTAAATAGTGAATAAACGCTGTGCTTCTGAAGGACAGAGGCTTCTTCTCTGGTTGAGAGAAGCAATGTCTTGGTGACGCGAGGAAAGGGTTGTCGAGAGCTATCCATCATCGGTTCGTGGCACAAGTATGATGGGGAGGGAGGAGCAAGACTGACTCTCTGGACTGTGAAACATGCCCGAGCAGAACTTATTGTCTGGTGTGATAAGGAGGCAAGCCCTGGACCCCACATAGCGTAACTGACTCTCTGATCAACCCCACCACCTAGCCCCCTGATTTCAGAGACACAAAACAAGCAGGACTACACCAAGGGGAATGAAACGGCCAATCAGTGGTCGAGCTGGCTGTACAGAGTAAAATATTTATTAAGTAATGTAAAGGGTTGTAATTAAAATTTTAAGTATACGTTAACTGTGTGTTGTAAATAATTATGTAATAACCAAGCAAATGAAAATAAAGAAAAAAATAAATGTCGGTGCCATCAGGAGCCGGAAAGGCAATGCTATGGGGCGTGGCCAGTGCGAGAAGGAGAGCTCTCTGATTGGCTGGCGAGGTTAGGCGCGCGGAGGTGCGAGTCGCCAGCAGGTACGCGTTTTTTTTTGGGAGTTGCTTGGTTCTGAGAGCCCTGTGTGGGCAGACGTGGGACGACGTCGGAGTGATTATACTTTGCCGATGACTTTATTTTGTGTTTTAAGATTAACTTGATTTTGAGAGCCTGGTGTGGGCAGACGCGGGACGATCACGTGATAGCCCAAGGTTGCATTGATAATAAGTTGTCGGTACTAAAGGACGTACGGCCACGCTCCCGAAAGCCGAGGTTTTTCCGACGCCAGGTGAGCGCCAGGGAAATAGAAAGAACTTTGTTTAAATATAAAGTAATCCTTTAAGACTAATTGGTAACAATAACGTCCAAGATTCTAAAGAGCTATAGCCTAAAATCTAGAGTGGAGAAAGGATAGATAGCAAGGCAGTGTTAGTTTCATAGAAGTTAATTGGGAGTAAATTTTTCTCTTACAAAAAAAATTAGCGTAGCCAGTTTTCTCATAGCAGCATTTCAAAGTCAAATCTTCATAACCAATAAACATTATGAAATTAAATAAATCACGTTATAACTACATGTCCCGAGCTACTGCATGAAGTATGTAAAAACCCATAACAAAAAAAAAATGTTTTAAATAATTCTGCAATTTGCCAATTTTTTGTTAATTATAGAAATATTTTTAATACAAAAATATTTTATGATTGTTTTTATATATTTCAAGCCGTATACAGTGACATGCAGTTTTTATATGATTTTTTCCATTTCATTACGTTTTCTGGTTTTCAAGTTTTGTATGAAGTAAAAATATGCAAATTTTGGCTTTGAAATGCTATTATGGGGGGAAATGGTTGAGTTAATTTTTTTTGTAAGAAAAAATGTATTCTCAAGTAACGTCTACAAAATTAACACTATTTCACACACACATAAAATTATGATTTTTCCCCACTTGAACGCATCGTACAAATATTAAAATATGAAATTTCCTTCTTTGAATACCCTTAAGCGTGCTCGGAGTAACGTTTGTTCTCGGAGACTGGTAAACATGCTTCCACAATGTTTATCTACGAAGAGGAAACACACTTCGGACTACTTGTGAATGTAACTGTTAAGACACCACGCACATTGGAAGAATTACTTTAAATCCCTCAAACTTGGCTGAAACCTGCTTTACCAGACGGTTATTTCTCAAGATACCGGATTCGTACGAAAGTCGTGTCCGGAATTACATTGGACTTTGCTACAGTGAGAAGATCAATAATACTATAAGATCGCTAATTAAAGTCCCACAGTAAATACGTAACGGCGGCAACACTGCGTACACGCTTATGACATTGAGCTTATAGGAACTGTAAGAACACGTGTGCCGGCCAGCGTCTCTCGTAGCGCCTCATTGACTCTCAACCTCACACCCAGAAACACCCTCTTAGCCAGGCGGCCACCTTAATACGTGCTCGCGAGAGCCCTCGTCTGTTCATAGTGCATAAACAAAGATAAACACATTTAATTATTAAAGTTATTCTAGGTCTATAATATTCCTACTCAGTAAATATTTTTTAAAATTTTTTTTATTTGTGACAAAGTGAGAGGAATACTCCTGCACGTCATTGGCTCAGAGGACACAACAAATTAAATCAGAGTGCTTGTTGTTTCCTTGACGTAGATTTGTAGAGTGATTTTTCCTAACATATATCGATAACATCGCAATTCTGTAACTTATTTTTGTTCTAAATTAAGGGATGCTGGAGTTTACTGAGACTGTTACTGGAAAATATTTTAGTTTTCGGTAAGTTTTTGATTTATTTTACGATTAGTTTTACTCGGCAAGTAAAATGGTTTTTGTCAGTGCTTCACAGAAAGGTTTCTTTATCGCTGGATGAGGAGTTAAATAAAAAAAAGTAATAAGCAGCCATAGGAAGAAAAAGAAAGGGGAAAATGGAGATTTCCTAGTAAAACCACGTACTATAAACATTGTCAGAAACGATTCCCACGTTGTGCCTCGCGGAGAATCGAATCTGAATCGGCTTGGTGGGAGGCGAGTGTCTTAGCCACTACACCAACCACGGTCCTACCCTTCGTTAGATATTTCAGAATAATTACTACCATTACGTAGTTGTAGCTCCACTGTATCACACTGTGATAAGTTGCTCAGTTACCGTTGCATTTGCAATGTAGTTATAAATTAACTACATTTTAATTTCGCGTGATCAGACAAATTCGTATCAGTGTTGTCAAATAATCTGCATCTGAAATAAACCACACTTTCTTCATTATTTTATATTTAGACAATCTTCCTTTCCGTAATAGTACAGCAAATTAAAGCGCATATGTATAAGAAAGAATACCTGCAGTCCTATTGTTTTATCTTTTAAATTTTGTGGGAGGATTACGAGCATAAAGCTTCGTACCTATTACTAGAATTATCAGCAGTGTGTACCTGATGTGGTCTAATAAGACTGTTTGGCAGGCACTTAAATATTTTTGTAAACAAATAAAATTTTTTAAAAAATTATTTTGTTTTACGTTACCGTATCCACATCAAGTTTGAATAAATTGAGTGGCCCAATACCAAAATATCTTTTTTCCGAATTTCATGTTTTTGTTCTATACAATTCCTTACATGAATTTGTCCATGAATCTGCAATGTTATGCTTCCAGAACATATTTTTCTTGTTAAAATTAATTTTAAAAATAGTGCACAGTTCCAAAGTGTCCCTTCTCCAGATACCAGCAGACGATACGGTGGTTAACGAATTTAAGGCTTTGTTCAATAACAAAATGTACTCTTTGATTGTATGGCTTCCATGTTACTTTTGCCACCCACTTTCAATATGTATCTTATGCAATGGCTAGTAACGTGAGTTCAGTGCCTCGAAAACATTAAGGTGTTAATTTAACAGTTGCACATAACACTTACTGTCTTAATTATTTATGTACTGGCAGCACTGTTACACAGCGTAATTGAATACGATTTAACATTCTATTTTCAATTAATCTGTGGCATGATTATAAACATAGAATCTACACTCGTCTGTTTGTATGAAGTTTGTGTTTTTATAATTCAATGAATGTAATGCAAAAACGGAATTAGAAGAAGCACAAGATCGACAAAGATAGCAAAGTGACGCATTTTCCAAAAGAAAAGATGGAAACGAGGTAAGCGCGTTGATAAATGGAAAACAAAATATTTCAGAGGAGAAACTATACTCAGAGAAATTGTTGCCTCGGTTACCACAATGTAACCATGCATCCGGAAACCTGAAGTGTAATTCACTTGGCATGCAAGCATAAAATTTTATTATGCTACGAAATCCAAATGTATCAAGACAATGTTATACTGATATACTGTACTAGTGAAGCTCCTAAACGAGACTGGGCAAGAGGACACAGGAAACAGGAAACCAACTCTTGGAACGAATACTACATACCAATTTCAGCTGGAGGAAAAAAAACAGGTCATCCAAGCATGCAATGCAGCTTTTTGTGCAGTTCTGAGCGTTAACAGTGTAACATGTCTACAAAACTGGAAAACTCCGAGGTGGGAACCGAGTGGTGACCATCGGTATTATTTGAAGAAAAATTGTACGCTAGCCATGAAACAGTTCTGTGAGAATCTAGTTCCCCTTGAGTCACACTATAGTTGCGTATGAAAATTTTCGAAAAAATATTTGCTGCAGAGTACAACATTGGGTTTGAATCTCCTGCCACAGATGTATGTTCACATTGTTCATGCTTGAAAATGGACAAAAACGGCAAAAATGATTTGAACATTCATAATAAGAGGGCTAATGCATTTTACATACATTTAAAAGAGAAAAATTAATTCTAAATTATTTTGTTTATGACTGCCAAAAAAAAGTTACCAGATCAGGCCAGCTTTTTCATCCGACAACTGTATGTTTAAAATTTCACGACATGTGAAGGTACTTCTAAAGAGAAACAAAGCAAAGACAAACTGTTCATTTATGCCTGGACAGAGGCCGATAGCACCAAGGGATCTTCGCAGATTGCACCAGCAATTTACAACAAATTTTGCAGTACAAATAATGATGGTTACAGGCATGTACGCTAATATACTAATGGATGTGGGGGCCAAAATAATATCTCAATCGTAACGTTAATGCTTATGAATAAGCGTTAAACTCTTCTTCCCTGTTCCTGGACATTCCTATATGCCCCGGGATAGGGTATTTGGGCGTATATAAATGGAGTTGAAACGTCTAAAAGTAATGGTAAAACGTGAAGATTATTGTAAAGTGTTTGAAAATCAAGGTGTTGTAAAGAAAACTGGATATTACTTATATTTTTATGATTGGAAATCAGCAAGCTTGTGAGGAAAACAGAAGCCTGGCATTTTCGTTTCGCAGCATGCAAGAGGTTTACTATAACAAGAGTCATAGCACTTTCATCACAAGCATTACTTTGAGGAGAAGTAGTTTACTTCACTGACAGTGGTGTGTTCGCAGAAAAGTGTTGAAACCTCACACAGACTTACTAGTGATGAGCGTTGAGAAGATGTCCCAAGGTGTGAATTTTAAAGAAGCCAAGCGTGATGATATCAATAAGCTCTTGAAACTACGTTATAGAAATAAGATGCAAAATTATGAAGATATTTGATTCTACAAAATTAATGAAAATGGTTAAATTATAATTGAAGAAATTGCGTTGGAAGAAGAAGAAGAAGAAGAAGAAGAAGAAGAAGGTGGAAACATGTAAGAGGTAGATGGAACTAGTTTGAGGACAGTGACACAATTCATGGCTTGATAGGTTATGATGCCCATTTTTTGGACTAAAAGACTTATTGAATTTCCAATAAAACAAGAAATGTAAGTTTCATTTTGTGAAAAGCGCAATTGACCAAAAACACATTTTTTTGCATATATCTTGCTCTAGTAAGCTACTAGTACAAACTGCATTTAAAATTAATTTCATATTATTTTTATTGATCAAGCAATTTCTTATGTTACAGTTTTAAGCACCTTGTTTACTGTAATATTGTATTACCTTCATCATACATTTCCAAAATGTCTCCTGTCCTGTTTACTGTTAAAAAATGCCATTGTCCAAGATATTTTGGCCTTGTACTCCAAAGTTTTTGATCTTACCACATAATCTGTATGAATATTAAATCTCTTACTATTAATATCAATGTTTTTTTTCTGGCTTTAAATGTCTATATAATGCAAATTATTGGCTTATTGGTTTTTTGTCACTATCCACAAGTTTTGCTTAGTGGAGAAAGGACATTTTGGAATTGGACCACTGACTCAAGTAACAGTTTCAAACACAATTAATAATACTTCCTCGATATCCTTTAGCCTATTCTGAAAACTGGACATGCAATTTACATATTTGATTGATTATTTCGGAGAAACCAGAAAACGCCAGAATATATTGCCAATTGATGCATGTAATATTCAGTTATAAAAACGGTAGTTAATAATGCTCTAATGAGCACAGAAACCAATAACATAACATTCCATAAAAATTATAAATTTAAAATCAAAACAAAACATTCAACGTAAAAAAAATATAATTTCTCGTCTCTTAAAGCTGGCACGTAAATATTCACACTAAAAAATAAAAGCAAATTTTGAAACACCGTGGCATTCGTTGTAAAAATACATGAAATGCAGGAAAAAGTTATTAAATGTAATGGTTTTTTTTCACAGAGGTACATAATTTTTTCATAAATTTTCAATAAATTTCTATACTTGCGTTAGTAGAATACGTTTGATTTTTTTATTTGTATTTTTTTTGGCAAATTGCATTTAAAAATACATTTTCATGCATTTTATAGGCAATATTTCCATTCTTATATTTAGTACACATAACCTAATTTATAATCTTCTTAATAATATTAAATTGTTACAGCAATCTGCTCGTGCACTCTACTCTCATTATAACCTTTTAAATACACTTATACAATTAACGTAGTAGTAGATTAATTTACTACTTCAAATTAAGCTTCATATGAAACATTACGTAACTAACATAAAATAAATAATGTGTATATACAAATATGTATATAAAATTCCAAGACCTTAAAAACCTAGCGAATTGTATAGTGTCAGTTCTACTTTATATTTGTTTGGCTATTTACATAAAACGCGCTATAGGAAAGTCATAAATTATTTGTGTTTCTAAAATCTTCTGTTCCCGTTTGCAAATGTGATTTTAATAACGTTTCTTAATTCTAAACACTTAACATACGGGCTAATAAAACAATAAATTCCTTACAATTATATAATAATACCAGCCCCAAACTATTTTAAATAACGTTTAGGAAAAGGATTGTCAAGACACTTTATTAAGTTGGTTTCAGCGATTTGGCAACATTCTCAAAAACAAGAAAAATAGCTGTGTTTTGACTATATTGATGCTGAATACTCACCTTCAACACTACATAAGTTATATGACTATTTTCCGAACATTTTGTTACTAAGCTTTCTTGTTTCCATCAACCTGTAGATGCTGTGGTTTGAATTTTCACATGATATTTAAACACACCTTGTCAAATTATGAAGTCAAATTTCGAACATTCTTCACGCGTAAATCTATGCGTCATAAACGTAACCCCAATATAATAACTTGGAGCAATTTTGTGGAAATTGTTGAATAACGGAAGTTTCTTCCTTAAACTTGTAAATTGTTTTCTTGTTCCCTAAATTGGATGTATAAATGACTCAATAAACACAATCGAAGAAAGTAATAAAGTACACTGTGTATTTCAATGCTGAAGTTCAGGGTTCACGTCTGAGGTAAATTTATTTTTCCAATCATTTAAGAAATTATACTTAGCGAACTACGGTTGCCACCCCGTCCAACTGCACCATAGTTAATTTCTACAGAGTACGATAAACAACATTGCATTAATAATTACAGAGATAGGTTTATTTTAAAACCATGAAAATACACGTTGTACATGCACCTGTTATCACAATGTTCGATTCAAAAGAGTATTTGTTAAACATCTTATAAATTTTCTTTACCTTCATGAAACAGGAAGTTCCCATTATAGTCATTCAAATACGCCCTAATTCGTTATCGTTATCGCCTTCTTGAACTGCCCTCTACGAGGTGATATATTAATAAGTGACAGGTAACTGGAGTTGTCGATAGCCTAGTTAGTTTCGGCGACGGCAATGCATCACTCCCAGAGCGTATCTGATAAGGAACTACAGGCCGGCGAGGCAGGGTAATTCGCGTCCCATCAATCACAATGTGGCAACGTAATGCCGTTTTGCTGCTGTCCGCAACAATTCATGTATGCCGTGACTGTGTCGGTTGCTACTCGTGTTCTGTCTTACAAATTGCCTATGCTGGCTGCGTGCCAGGGGCGGCTTTGCGGACTACACTCATCACCACTTCCACGTGTGTGCGACCTAAGAGGAGGTTGTTAATTTCGCTGTTTGTGAAACATGTTTCATACGAAATTCAGCTGCTACTTTGAGATTTTTATATTATAAGTTAAATATGTAATTATATATGTTCAATATGGCTGAAAATTGCAGAGTAGTATATTTTATTAAACGCCTAAAATGCAAGAATGTTATTGCATATAACGTCGGGAATTTAATATCTTTTTTAATTTTTTTAAAATTTTATATGATCTAGTTGTCATAATTGTGGTCATCTGTGTGTTTATTACGGTAAATTAATACTCATTTAAAATTTTGTTTCCAAAAATAATAGAAATCAGAAGGTTGATAGTAATATTCTGTTAATTATGGTCCAGGGATCAAAAATCCCAGCTTGTGACGAAGCTTGCCATGTAACCTTACATCCGACAAATTACTGTCTTGTGTTAGATGACATTGGACTTGACATAGAACGAACTATCACATTTCATGGTATCCTTGTGTGGTAATGAGGTGAATATTTCATTATGTTACGGCATTTTCTGAAGACTATAAAATTAAACATATGTTATGAGACACAATAGCGCCAAATGTGGTTTTTTTCGAGCGTCCCTGATTTGAAGACAAATCACTAAGAAGCCGGTTTATTATAAGTCAACATACACAGTACACTAGTTGAAAATTTTGTTCGGATAACTGTTTTTCTTAATTTGCATGCACTAAAAGCATACTTCATACTTACATTAAGGCCACCACATTCCACGTTCTTAAAATGCGTTACAGTATGTTCGTAAACAGTTTTTATTGGAAACTAGTCCACATGCGCCAATGTACGAAACGAAAGCACAATTCAAACAAGATCGAATGTCATTGTTAAACAGCATTCTCATTAAAATACTATAACTAAGCCCTCCAACATAGACAAAAACTACCTTTTCAGACTGCCGTACTAAGAATATACTAACAATATGTGTGTGAAAATCAGAGTGAGATGTGCACTGAACTTTGCTACAGACTTTCCAACAACAAAACCATATGGTCACCGCTTGAAGTAAAAATTGATCGGCGGGAATCCTGCACGCTAGTTCTGTGCTTAGCTCGCAGTGGCGATGTAGCATTTGATGCGAGCTTCAAGAACGTCCTTACAGCTCCGTCGCTTTTGATGCGAGCTTCAAGGACGTCCTTACAGCTCCGTCGCTTTTGATGCGAGCTTCAAGGACGTCCTTACAGCTCCGTCGCTTTTGATGCGAGCTTCAAGAACGTCCTTACAGCTCCGTCGCTTTTGATGCGAGCTTCAAGAACGTCCTTACAGCTCCGTCGCTTTTGATGCGAGCTTCAAGGACGTCCTTACAGCTCCGTCGCTTTTGATGCGAGCTTCAAGAACGTCCTTACAGCTCCGTCGCTTTTGATGCGAGCTTCAAGGACGTCCTTACAGCTCCGTCGCTTTTGATGCGAGCATCAAAAACGTCCTTACAGCTCCGTCGCTTTTGATGCGAGCTTCAAGAACGTCCTTACAGCTCCGTCGCTTTTGATGCGA
>PNEQ01012656.1:7168-26738 GCA_003012365.1 Medauroidea extradentata
ATACGCTTGTATGATGTCATGTAATTCCCATCGCAAAGTCTTGCACGGGATACGAACCCGTAACCCCACCCCTCCCACACCCCAAACTTTATACAATACCTGAGTGAATGCTTAAGGCCTCGATCACAGGAACATACCTACATTGTTTAAACAACAATAGCAATAAAGCTCAAATTGACTCTACTGTTTTTAGGGTTTTATTTTTTTTCCCGGCAATTATTCGAATTTTTTTCGCCGTAAAAAACATCTTTGAACTTCAACGAACATTAAAAAAAAAAAAAAAAAAAAGAATTGGCCAAATTGGTCCATGCGTTGTTGAGTTATGCGCTTACCAACACATTTTGCGATTCATTTTTATATTATAGATAGGGCCTAATAGCCGATAAACTATTTAGCTAAGGAGAATACTGTCCTGCTATCTGAAAATTAAACTAGAACTTGATACTCAACTGAAATGTTAAATTTACTTAACGTTCTCAGTTCAGTGCCTTTTAACGATGCTTAATAATAACATATTCAGTTTGTAGAGAAATTGTATCTTTTACTGAGAAAGCAAAATATTATAATGTAACAATCATACTATATAAGCCAACTCGCCTACACAGACACAGTAAAAGCCATCAAACCTAAAACAGGAAACTCAAGGTTTGGCTTCCATTTAATTAATATAACTCTAATGAGAAAGGTTAATATAAATTCGACCTTCTGAGGATCGGGAAAAAACATTTTTCGTGATTTTATATCTGTCTCCGAAATTCTGTATAGCTGTGAATTGTTAATTCTGTTTGAAATCATTACCTATTTACAAAATGCCTGAAAAAATACGGGATTGCGTACTGTGAAACCCCGTTAATACAAACCCTGTTAATACAAAGTTCCCATAGTACAAAGTGGATTTCTTTTCCTTGGAAATAAGATGAAAAATGAAACATTACTTTAATGCTCGATGAAACTTTCCTCGATCCATAAAACCATTTAATAGCTAATTCTGTGGTTAAAAGGAGTTATGGTAGTAATAAGAATATTTTTAATTTTGGAATCAACAGCGCGAAAAAAATATTAACAAGCATGTTTGTGTTTTGCAAACACCTGTTATACAAATTTCATTATTACAAACTGAAAAAAAAAGATCCCTTAAGGATTGTATTAAAGAGGGTTGACCAAGGAGTTGAAAAGGAATGTAATGCTCTCTTTTTTTATTGCTTAGTATTTCTGGAGAGCATTTAAATATTGCTGTATTTTGAGTCCATTACTACCTACAGAACTAAAATAACTATACAACAATTTGTGTATCCTTTTTCTATGGAGTGTAAATTAATAAAATACATTTAGATTAATACATTGTCTCTGTTAAACTATAATGAGATATCGCGAAGCTATTTTGTTCAAAATTCTACTAAAATATTTAAGAACGTTAATTTATGTTAATTTTTTTATTACAATTCCATAAAATATTATTGCCCTTCCTCGAGCCTCTAAGTAATTATTAAAAACTCTTTTAGATAATATTGTCTAATTTTTCTTATAATAACTGGGTTTGTCGATGTCTATATTTATTCATTAGAAATTTTTCGTTATACATAATAAGATGTTTTCACAAATCCTGTAGTATTCTCAAATCGTTTTGTTTACGTACACATATTATTTATGTACAAGTCTTACATTTAGAATATATATTTAGACTGTCAAATTAAAAATCATTAGAGTTTTTTTTTTCATTAAGGCCTAACTTACGAACTAACGTGCTTTATAAAAATCAACCAATGAGAAGAAACAAGAGCACATAGGAAACTAGTGTCTTACCTTACGATAGTACAAATATTACGATGCAGAAAGAAGCCAGTTCGAACAAATCAGTTCATACTTCCAGTGTATAAGCAGGTTGCGAGCTAGTTAAAACACACTTGCTACAGTAGTTTAAATTAAGTACTGCTTTTAATATGTGATAGCGAGCGAATTAAATTTACATTTGAAAGTTGGAATACATAAAATTTTTTACTAAGCGTATTTGTGTAATGTCCAAATATACAGTAAAAAAACTTTTTTTTTCAAATACAGTATTCCTCAAAATATTTCTAAGTAAAAAAAAAATGTTCCGCAAGTAGTAGGCCTATTTTATATCTTAAAATTACACAATAAAGTTTTTAATTATTTTCTTCCTCATATTTATGGGCAAGACACTGACTCTCTCGACAAGAAAATATTTTGTACTATATTTTCGGAATACCAGAAAAATTTAAATAATTTTAATATGTTAAAGAGAACAGAGTTGTTATATTTGCTCTTAGTACTTTAAATAAATTTTTCTTTGCAGTTTTTTCTTAGGTCAAGTTTATAGCGCTAATCTTTATATGATTTAGGTCATCTTTTTTCACCAGAGAAAAGTTAACTACATGATACGAAGCTAATATTTAAAAAAAATTGTAAAAACATTAAAAACTATTTAAACTCAATAGAAATGAAACAGTAGCCTACATTGTAAATTTTTTAAAATGGTACTTACGGTGTATTTTCAATACACAAATGATGTATAATTTCAGCGTTTGTCTCAAACATGCTAGCGAGATACCGTAAACTGTGTATACTTTGCACCAGCATGTGTAACTTTGCACCACCAAAAAATATATTTTCTATGCTTATAGTTGAAAGTCAATTGATTGTATTCGATGGTATTAAACAATAATTTTTTAAATACCCAGTCGTGATGTGTCTTTATTTCACCAAACGACCTAGAAACAAATATTTTTGGTGGTGCAAAGTTATCCATGCTGGTGCAAAGTATACCCACTTAACGGTACGCATTTCGGAGAAGTAAATAGCGGACAACTAAGATATTTATTAAGGCTGGGAAATGTTTGCCTTGAATATGGGGGAAAATGTTTGTCGTTAGTAAGAAACTGATTCTTGTAGTTCCAAAGCAGCATGTGTTTTGCAATATTGACTAAAATATCCCATGAAGTATTACGATCCTTACGTCATTTTCTTATTGGTTCATGGTAACAGTAATTAAAGGAAAAACAAATCTTTTAAAAATACGAAATTTCAAGAAAGGATAAATAGATCTTTAGAAACGTGTAACTTCAACAACCGACATGCAAATTTTTAGAAACCTCAGTTTTAAGCAAGTTTTAGATCCCGTTTTGTTGATATACAAAACCATGACAGGCCTAATACATCCATTACACTTTTATAGAGTTTATAGCTCTTCCTATTGTTTCCATTATAATAATAACTGTAAAAATATACTCGAAGATGCCATATAAAACATAATTTAAGGGATAAATCACTAAGCATTGTTTTTGTTGTGGGTTGGTTGGTGGCGATCATATGCGTGTGCACATACAGTAGTCAGTATAAGTTAGACGTTTAAATGAATATCGCGAAGAGAGAAAACGATTTAAATTAAGTATCTATGTATCATAAAAAGCGAAGCGCCCAAATTATACTGTTGAAATTAAAACATGTAAAGTTATATAAGTAAATTTCTTTATCAGGAATTGTTAGGTAAAAAAAAATTAAATAATCTAAAAATAATGAATGTCCATGAAAGGGGAATATATTGTTAATATATTAAATTCAATGCAATAAATAAACAAATAATTATTGATATATTTAATAGACATTCAGTTAGAATGCTTAGTAACCCATTATGTACATTTTCTGTAGATCACCTTTTTTAAACCAGATGCTGTCAACTAAAACTGTATTATTAAACGCTCAGCATTTGAGGTTATAATTACGTCTAATGTTGATCAAATAGAGTCTGTAATACATGTCGTACTTAGTCAAACAGAAAAATTGCTTACTGAACGTCTACATTACAAAACTTACCAACAAGTTTACACAAATATAATAAAAAAATGCGCGATTTTCTATACAAATAGGCTGTGGCTACAGAACTAGTATTAGATAAGTAACAGACAAACATGGCGATCTAAACAGTGCTGTATGTAACACAATACTGAACTGTAGTAATAAATACACCAGCTTGTAATCATAACTGTCCATTCGGTAGACACACTAGCGTCAACGATCTGTGACGACAAATAGCAGTACAGAATGTTTTGTTAGCACTGCGATCTACATTTTACAATGTTTGTATACTACAATACATCTGATCACTGTCCTTCTTTAAGTTTAAGAGGGATTCAGTAACAGAAAAATACTTGTTCCTACAACCATATATTTTATCAGCGTACTAAAATTTGTGCATGAAAATATTAGAAACTTAACTTTTTGTATTTTTCAGGTATTTTCACTTATCATTTTGTATAAAAGTAAATTATGTCAGTGCCCGTGAACTTCAGTTTACTGAAGACATAAAAAAAATGTTGTTATTTATCCAATAGGAAAAGTGGTTGGTGGCAACTGCCAAACGTGTGGCGTTTATATTTCACAAGAACAGTAATTTACAAGTGGTCTACCCAGGCCTTACATCATTTTACAAATTATTGTTTTATTAATTTTTACGTAACAAATCTTTCACAATAAGTTAACGTTAATTGATTCTCCTTGGCCATAATAAAGAATAAAGTCAAAACTTAAAAAGGCACCTAGTCTTATCAAACGTGAATGTTTTATACGTTGTTTAATTCTGTTTCTTCAAGGGAGACTCATTGTATCAATAGAGGCCTGTGTTGTTTCAGCTAGAAAACAATATTAATGATTTATTTTCCCACAAATAAGAAAACTTCAAATTACGTATGCCTAGTTGTTTTCTCACTATCATAAAAATCACGACGTTTAGGTTTACTTATAAAATTGTTTCGAGTTTCTTATCTACTTATTAAAAGATAGATTTTATTTTGATTTTCTTCAGTAGCTGAGAAAATAGTAATGCTTCCATAATTTTTATCTGTGGTTATCAATCGAGTTTACTACAATTTTTATGAGAAGCGTACCGTAAAAGTAATTAAGAAACTTCCTTTAGGTCTCCATTTGTTAGGTTTTGTATACCTATACATACTTTATTAACGTGTTAAAACTACTCGGGTACGTAAGTTAGAGCTATCGCGAGCTACTCGCTTGTAATGTGGTAAGCCAGTGAATAATCGACTGTATCCAGAGCGTGTACAGTACTGAGAAATCTAGGCTACTGCCAGATGAATCCGCGAAATTGACGTACCTCTAGTAATTTTACACACACAGAGAATATGTTTTAAATTTGTCTGTAAAGTGAAATTTACGGGAGTAACGCTACCCTTAAAATATACTTTCAAATCACTCTCTAATTTAATTTTAAAAAACTGCTTAATGTTAAATAACGAAACTTTGTACAGTGTCTTGTAAATAACTATACTTCATTCTCAGTAGTTTAGGTTGGAGATGCCATTGTTCGATCATTGTTTGAATGGGGTTACGACACTCTTCTGCTTCCAACTTCGGAACACTTCACTGTAATTCATGTTCTACTGCATGATATTAAACAGGCATGGAAGATTCAATAAAAAAATGTCGTCTTATCGAAAATTTCTAATGTTAACCATTTTTGAGAAAATGTTATGTAAAATTAATGTAGTTATTATAACGCGTGGAACATGTGCAGGCGTTGCGACATTCTTGCGAGGAGTGTAACCGAACTAATAGGCGTGTTGTATTTAAATGTTGCGAGGGAAAAGGCTTGCTCCATTTGAACAATAATCAGCCAATGACATCTCCAGTCTATACTACTGAGAATAAATTAAAGTTATTTATAAGACACTGTACAAAGCCTCGTTGTTTAATATTAAGTAGTATTTGAAATGTTTATTAACTTTTTATTTTAAGGCGATCGTCTTTAGTTTGTACTGTTATTGCGATAATAATTTTTTAAAGCGTAAACGAGAGCAGATATAATAAATTCTGTCTGGCAGTTTTTAAAAATATTTTTGCCGAGTTAGCTAAATTCTTTAATGCAAAGAAACTATACGGTTTCAAATAAAAAGACAATCGATTATAATTTCGTTAATTTCATAATTAGCTAAAACCATAGTAATTACAGCCTTGAAAAAATCAGCCAACATGGAGAAGACGGTTTTAAATAAAACTGCCTGACAGAATTTCTATGCTCTCGTTTAATAGTAAAATATTAATACTGCTAAAAAAGTAGAAATTAAAGAGTACGACCATAAAGTACATTTTCAGGGTAGCATTACCCCACAATTACCAGTTAAGGGACAAATTGAAAACATATTTACGACACGGGTTTATGTGAGCTATCACCACACGAAATTAACACACTTCGTCCTGACTAGTCCTATATATATATATAAGGCAGGACGAAGTGTGTGTGTGTACAGTAGACTCCCGATTATCCAATTTTCGGATTAACCGCACAAAATATTTCACTTTATAAATAGTTGAAAATAAGATAAAAAAATATTTTTGAAAAAAAAAAAACACGCTGTGTTTATTGGAAAAATTTTCACCAACGTGTTATTCCCGTAACCGTATTTTGAAAGGTGTAATATTATTTATATTTTCGCAAATATCAACAAGGATTTGTGGATGAGTGGCGGAAAGGAAGAATACTGGTAGCGTGCAGAATTGAGAGTATAAGAAAATATATTAGAGACAATGAAAATATATTTTTACTGATCGGTGCAACACTATACTCTAACATTTAAATTAATTCAAACATACACGCTGTTCCGTACCAACATCTACTGAAAAGTATTTATTCGAAACAATTTTGTCATCAAGAATTACTAAAGAAAGACAGAAAATGAACCTTGAAGTATAACTAGTGCGTTCGTTCGGGAATCAACGTACGACGGACGAGCTACCTGTCTACTGGAAACTTGAAGTCCTGCCGGAGAAAATCTTCTTTCTCGAAACCTTCCATCCAGGCATATACATCGCACTGCAATCCTCCTGGACCAGCCGGCATACGCACATCCTTCCTTCTACAGCAAAGCTGGAGGAACAGGACCACGGCCCCTCGGTCCAGAACAGCTCTTCCCTCGACACGTCCGGATCCCTCCGAAGTTCATAAAACAGTTTCTTTTTATTGCCTCTCTCTGTATCTATGCCCATTTTCCTCGCGCTAATACATAGAGGTTTATAACCTTCTCCTAACACTGCTCAAAATGTTCGCTGTGCACCAATCCTACACTGCACTGAATAAGTCTCTGAACATTCATTTATTCTAAACTTTAAATACCAATGTAAATATTAAAATGAATTTAAGACGAACGGCCCAAAAAAATACAAATACTGATTAAAACATAAACTTTTTTCAACTGGGTTTTAAAGTTCAGTACCCGTAACAAGAGAGAATCTAAATGTTACAAAGGCTAGAAGATGATTTAATTATTTTCCAACAGGCGAAATATTTAGATTCGCGCATGAATGGGTTAACGCGATTATTTTCTTGGATAAATAAGATATTCGTGACTTTTTTATTATATTGGGCTTTACATTACTAGCGCATACCCCTAATAATTAATACGATTAATCGATAATCAACTGTATTAAATTGCTACTTTATTGCAGGAATGAATTTGACCTTTTTTTTTCTACTGACAAATAAGAAAGGGTAAAGGTGGACTACCTGCGATTTTGGATTTTCTGAAGCATCGGCCCCCTCCATTGGTGCGGATAATCGTGAGTTAACTATATGTATATATATATACACATATATATATGTATATATATTGTATACAAAATGCTGTTTTATTGCTTGTAAGTTAAATAAACAAACATTTTCATAAAGAGCACACAGAAAGCAAAGGTATTTGTAAAAAAAAAAAATACACATGACAAGTACCAGAAAAAATATTACAGGTTTAGCGGTGGAGATGTAGGTCTTTAGTGCGTATTATCGAGAAACAAACAGTATGTTGCATTTTACAACTATTCTGTAATGTTTGCAGTGAAATGGATGCTCAGTTTCAGTTACCAAGCATACAGCAGCAGTCTTTGCTCAGAAATCACTATGCGAGTTAGGTAGTATGCTTCATACGACTACAGTTTATTCTGGTCAACGAATCTCCAGCCTATGTTGGATTTTATTAATCTGCTATACACTACAGTTGAGCTTGATGTACGGATGTATGGTGGTGGGTGAGTCTGCAGCGCGGAGACTGGTTTGAACCTCAGTGGTAACCCTTGAGGGGTTTGGAAAAGAGGAGGGGGGGGGGTTCTAAGCGAGGATGATACTATGGTGGTTCTTGATTAGGCGTATTTTAGTGGTCAAATTGGTAGCACATTTCAGGACCACAGCATTTTCGAGACTCCGGTAGCCTCATAACGCATTGCAAAGAATTTGCCTACCTGAGTACCGAGGTAGATACAAGGTTCGTATACAGAGAGAGGACGCTGTTCGGTAATTTCCGTTTATTATGCAGTGGCAGACCTGGCTTTGAAATTTACAGCGTAAATACGTAGAAGTTCACGACGCTATTTTTAGATTAGCATTTCGAAAAGTAATTTTTAATATAAACAGCAATATAGTCTAAAATAACATGCATGTCTTTCTGATGTTAAATGATTCTTCCAACACGAACATAGGGGTTCCGATTTGCTAAAAATTATTATTTTCTGCTCACATTGTGGTCAATGTATATAAAATTCTAGTAAAACCCGAAGCAATTTTTAAATTCCCACCCGACTCGGGTCATTTCAGTAACAGAAGTTCATTTTCGCGCTCGCTTGTAACTTCAGATGTTCCACTGTAAACACATGTAACCATCCTATTACCGATTCAATCGCGAAAATACGCATATTGTCTTCCGCAGGATAGGGATCAGGCGACAACACAACACCAATTCCTGAACCCGCGGAGGAAGCTGCGAACTTTCTGACCTCGGCCGGGAATCGAACCGTGGAGCCTTTGCCTGCCGGCTAGAAGCTCAAAACCGTTGAGCCAAGCCGTGTGACACTTTGTTATAAACTACTTAATTACTGAGCCAGTTCAACAAGTAATTACTTATCCTTGCACCCATTTGGGCTCTGGGGTATAGGCAGCGAATTAAAGGTCATGCTCTTCCATCTATTTCAAACAATTTCAATTAACTGGAATAATTTTTAACCAAATGCTTTGAAAAAAATTGAGACTGTGCACAGTCATACGATACACAATTTTTCCAGAGCGTTTTTTTTAAATAATATACTGTTTGCTAGCAAAAAATTATTTTGCTTCATTTTGGCATATTTTGACAACGAAAAAATGTAAAATTTTCAGGGGCACAAAATACAAAAATCCCTTTGGTGTACTGCAACACAAAAATTCAGATACAAACAATGATATAAAAGAGTTAAAACTGGAAGAGTAAATTTTTGATATATGTATTAATTTGCGTTAAAAAAAATTATTTTGGATACTACTGCAAAACTAACGAGCGAGGCCTCTTTAGACTCTACTGTTTTCGCGATATTTATTTTTTTTAACTTCGAGAGCAGATATAAAAAAAATCTGTCTGGTAGTTTTGTTTGAAACGTGTTTTTCCATAATAGCTATATTTTTCAAAGAAAAAAAACGGTTTCGACTAAAAAGTTAAGTAACCAGAATTTCTTTAATTACATAATTAGCTAAAACCGTAGTATTTACTGCCTTGAAAAAAAAAAATCAGCCAACACGAAGAAGACAATTTGAAAGAAAAGTAGTCTACCAGCCAGATTTTGATATCTGTTCTCGTTTAGGCGTAAAAAACTTCATATCGCTAAAAAAAAAAAAAAAAAAAAAAAAAAAAAAAAAAAAAAAAAAAAAAAAAAAAAAACAAAAAAAAAACGTAGAAACTAGAGAGCATGGCCTTACTACAGATACTTCACAATTTCTTTCCCACGAAATAGTGTAATTTTTACAGCTGACAAAAGGCATTCTAGAAAAAAGGTTAAATGTTTCCATGGTCATAAATTCACGTATTATGTTACCGAATAAGCGAATAAAGGTAAAATATGTTGGCACCAGGAAAACAAATCCTAATGCACAGTGGACAGCTCAAAGCAATTGTAGCAGAGCTGTCAGAAATATGCACTGTTAAGTTGGAATGATTGTACCATTGCCGTGAAGCTGTCCGAGCTCGCTAAATAAATCATTTAAAAATGCGTGTCCAGCTTATTGATTTCCGCCAAAGAAGTAGTTTCTGGTTTGAAACGTGTGTTCGATTAACGTTTGTCTCTTTTTGCCTCTCGAAAACGCACTAACCAGAAACGACATCTTTGGCGGTAACAAATAATCTGAATACGTGTTTATTTAAAAATAATTTTTTTTGTTGTATAGCGTTATTTCGATTGCCTTCATTGTAGTATCTCTTAATGCCGACAATGCTGTTACATTTACGTTCGTCTATTTTCGCCAGGTGATCTTAACAAAAATGCAAATAAAATTTCCGAATTTAGAAACATATATAGAAAGATGTTAATAAGCAGTTTTCCCAGGTAAAAAGTTTGGCAGTTGAGAATTATAGCATATCCATACACGTGATCATATTATTTCTCCCATGTATGTTGTTTCCTTTGTTGAACACACGTAATTTTTCGCTAAAGAACTCACAATTCCCTAGTGCGTGCAAAAGTGCTTTCGTAAAGCCTGTTCAAAAACATGGAACTGTCCACATTATTTTGGCCGTGCTCTCAAAAGTGTCTGGAGTAAATGAGTATGTATCGTGAAATGCATGAACTCTTTGATAAGTAGGCCTACCAAACAGGTTTCTGTGCTGACCAAGGTACCAATACTGCAGTGGTTTATAGCGACTTTACTGATGAACAAGCGAACAAACTGCAGAACATTCAAAATACATACACTCTAAAAATAGTTTGTAAATTTACCAGACGTGCGTATAGGAACGCTAAGAAAGTATAGATATGGTAGAATAGTTTCTCAGGCATCCATGGTAGCTATCCTAAACCTAATTATAAAACAATCAAATGCATAATAAAGTTACCAGACTTGTATTGTAACATTTGTAAACGTTTGAATATTTAGAAGACGAAAGTATGGTAACTGTCCCATACTGCGTCTGGGATAATAACTTCCTAAACATTTGAGGAAGTTTTTTACAGTGATGTGCGTTACATTTTTAATCTTAAAAAATACGTGATCGTGTTTCACGTCGTTACAGAAATCTGTCATGGCAGCGACTAGAAAACCGACATAAATACATAACCAGAGTTTATAAAGAAAATTTTTTATTATATGTATTCTCTCTATTTATATTACAAATTTTGATTTCTCTCCCGTCGTACAGTTGGTAGCCATTCGAAAGCACATCTGGCATTGCTTATACCAAAGCATCGCACCAATGCTTATTTCAAAGCCTTTACTGTTTCTGCTATGCACCTGGATTGCTCTTGTAGAATCTGTCAGACACCAACTGTCTCACGTACTGTATTATTGTAGACTTATGTCGTCCCATAAATCTTTGTATGAGACTGTGAAAAAACAAACAACCGGGAAAAAATGAAAGAAAACAAGTCTAGTGTGGCTGTAGTCAACACATCCATAAACCAAAACAACAGAACATGAAAGATCCCATAAGGAATTAGTTAACAACAAATAAGGGAAAATAAAATAAACATCCGAAAATAAAAGTCGAAATATGAAACAAAATAATCTGTAAAACTCAGGGCAACACAATTAATACAGCACAGACAATACTGAGACGAAGACAATAATGGACACAAATCAGGATAACAACGACGACTTCAAATAATTTTGCAATGGCGTATGTCCACAGTAGTACAGTAAGTTATTATGTCCCATTGCAAGAAACATTCAAAGACATTAAAATGGTCTCAACCCATATTTAAAAGAGCACTTCTGAAAAATATGAAAATTGATTTTTATGATGCATGTTGAACAGTGGATGATGTCACGTGTATTTACCGGTATGAATGTGTGTAGTGTGAATGTCTTCTGTACTGTATTTTTGTATTGTTTTGTCTCATTTCAGTTATTGTAATTAGTAGTGTATTTCGTGTTTTGAAATTTGTATAGAATTTTCCTTGCTTATTGTAAAACTTGTTTTGTAAAATTATTTCAAAAGTTGTAAGTTTAGGTACTGTAGTTAAGTGGTAGACAAGGCAATTCTGCTTTTAGTTCGCCCAAAAAAGAGTATTTTTTGAATGAATGTTTGAAAAATAAATTATGAGACAGTGCACTGAAGCTGTCCAAGTAACGAAAAACAATAAATAAATAATTTTTAAGTAAGCACGTGCTAAGCTTATTTATTTCCGCCAAAGTAGTCGTTTCTGATTAGTTAATTTTGGCGATACGAAAAGGTAGAGACGTGAATGTAACAGAACCCCTGTCTGCATTCAGAGACAGACTGGTCGGGCGTCCGTGGAGTCTATCGGTCGGAAACTAGTGCTGCTACGTGGAGTGCACGAAGCCTCTGTGACGAAGTTGGCAGTCTAGGTTTGTAGGAAACTTGGCGCAGATAAAGCACTCGCCATTCTGACGCGAACTCTAGCTGCCGGCCCGTCCTCAGGCCAGTTCCTTATCAGTACTACCGGTTGCCGAGACTCTAAATGTACGCTTGTCCTTTGCTGAAATATGACTGAGGAGGAAGGGTGGAGCCCTTCAGGTTTCTTACAATCACGTGCTTGCCGACTAACATTTCGTGGACTTAAGGGTGTTCAAGTACGATAAAATCATAATTTTTATGAAATAGTGTCAATTTGGTAGACGATACTTGTGAGTACAGTCTCCTCTTATAAAACAATTTTAGCTCTCATAGTTTTCTCACAACGGCGCGTCAAAGTCAAAATTGACTTATTATGCTGCCATGCAAATAGCGAAAAATAATTGATATACAAAAGTAATAGTAAGTCACTGTGAGATAACATTCCATGAGATCTGCAATGAAACATCTTATAACCCAGAACGTAATATTTTGAATTTTTTCAAAAAGATCACAAACGTACAGAACAAATTACTATTTATACACACACACACACACACACACCAACACACACACACACACACACACACACACACATATATATATATATATATATATATATATATATATATATATATATATATATAAACAGTTAATGGGATATGTTTTATTACGTAGCTAATTACATGTTATTTCACAGTGAATTATTTCACTTACGTAGGTCAATTGATTTTCGCTATTTGCATGGCTGCAGAACATGCACTTTTTTGACTTTGACGCACCGTTATGAGAAAACTATGAGAGATGAAATTATTTTGTAAGAAGAAACTGTATCTATAAAACTAATACTATTTCATGAAAATATAAAATTATGAATCTATCGCACTTGAACACCCTTAATGCAACAACTAGATTACTATGTAGCTGGAGTCATCTACTTGTAACATTGAAAATAGTTTTTATCATACACATAGTTATTTGTTAAAAGGCATATTTATGTTGCAACAATACTCCTTATCAACACATTTTTAAATATATAGACACTAATTGGAAAATGCATAAGGGTAGTATAGACACCTGCAGATAAATACAACTTGGAAGAATTAAGTTACCTGGTTCTCACACTTAGCTCACGACTTGACGTCTTCCTATGTTTGTAATGCGTTGCGGGGAGTTGCGATTATTCAATTTGTTAATAAACTACCAAACGTGCGTATTTATATACCTACGAAAAGAAAAGACACTTTAAAACACGTCCCTATCAGTTTGATTTGAGCACGCTTGTCAGAAACATTAATATTCCTTGCCCCTCAAAATGAACAAAAAAAGTATTTGTTCAGGCTGGATACACGTGTTTAACTTAATGTTTATATATATATATATATATATATATATATATATATATATATATATATAGCTCACCAACATGGGGAGAAAAATTCGTCACTATTGTTCTATTACAGTTTTAAACAAAAACGTATACTTCAGTTTTAACGCATATCTTCACTTTTGACGTCAAAATCACATAACTGTACTTCTAGTCTTTGTAAAATACTTATTGAGTGAGAGGCTACATTTGTAATTAATTGAACTCATATTCAGGAGGACTCAAATTCGATTCCCTATCCGATCCATACTGATTTCATTTTTTTTTTTTAAGAAATAAAACCGGGAAATTGCTGTGATATTTCGTGACTACAGGCCATGGCTGATTCATTTCCCGTTTCCTGTTCGTCAGAATCATTGACTCCATCTCTGTGGGTGTTGCTGTCAATAAAGCACCAGACCCAACTACCTAATTATTTAGCCCACATTTTCGAATTCTCTTGTAATTCAACTACACATATTATCGCTGCAATTTATCCATTACAAACATACTTCAGTAACTATTTTCAACTTTACACACATCTGTTTATGCACACAATGCTTTAAATGCACCATTTCGGGCATGACATCTTTAAGTTTACAAAATACCAAACAACATGGTTTACGACATTGACTCCTTCATGACTTGCTGATGACAGTATATATGGATACTATCCTTCTATCTGGATACTATCCAACAATTGGGTTACTATCCATCTATCTGGATACTATTCGAAAATTGGGATACTATCTAACAATTGTAATACTATCCAAATTTCTGGACACATACAATCGACCAATCAGTATATAATGCTATTAGTCATCATACCATGTATGTAATTTTAGTACCCTCGTACGGTTATGAGCGTATAATTCCATCAAGATCTGTTCTCTTGTTGCTGTAAGTGGCAGGGACAGACTTAGGTTTGATTTCCTCGTGGGCATACATATTAAAGACACAAACCCACAAGACTATCAATAGTTCTAGGCTTAATTTATCCTTTGAAAAATTAATTATTCCAAAAGGAATAGCGTCCGTTTCAGCTGTAGCTGACATCAGTCACATGCCATTTATAACATTCCCAACTAGGCATTTAACAATATTGGTGTTTGATACTGACTCATGTACCTACTAGAAACTTATATAAATGTTTCGACTGTTCATTGTGTGGACGTGGTGATAACTTAATGGCACGAGGCCTGTTCTCATGACGTACGCAACTCCCCTTGCCATATTTTTTGACTGGCTCATCTATGACTACGTTGCGTTGCGACGAAAGGCAAGAGCCGACCACAGAATGGCGTGAGTTGCATTACGGCCGGACTGTGACGTGGCATAACGTCGCTCGCCGCTGATACCGCGTCGCGCACACAAAACACGTGAACGGCACTTGCCTATAAAACCGCGGACACACGCCCCAACAATCTCTCCTCCCTCCCACACCCCCGCAACCCCCTTCTGCACCGCTGATTGGCAAAGTTTTACCTGCGACTGTCATTTCCTCGTCCAGCTACGTCCGGCGCGCCGCAGCCTCTCATTTCCGGCCGTTGTACATGTCGGTGCGCCTGAAAATGGACCACCGATTCCACCCCTCTTTCACACCAGGTCCCTTTTCCAATTATGCGAGTGACCGCTTACATAGAGTCAGTGGTTGACTGTGTGCACCAGAGGCCAAAGTATAAATTCGACTGGATGCTGAAGAATTAGTTTCAAACGGAAGGCACATTGGGCCGCGGTGGCCGAATGGTCAGACCATTTGCCTCCCACCAAGGCAATCCGGGTTCGAATCCCGGAGGGGTCGGTCCCCAGATTTTCGCATGGTGGAATCGTGCCGGACGATGCCGTTGGTCAGCGGGTTTACACAGGGATCTCCCGTTTCCCCCGCCCTGTTATTCCGGTACTGCTCCATGCTCACCTCTTATCATCCCTCACCAGTACTAAAGACCTCGATGTTAAGCGCTGACACACTCAAACGGAAGGCGTGTAAATAGACGGCTTCGATACACGGGATGTCCATAAACAGCCATATAATAAGCACACAATAGACGAAAATGTCAGTGGCAAAATGTGGTGTGATGACATTTTACATGATGTACTATGTAACAACATAGCATGGAGAAGTGCCCTCTTGCACTACGCAGATAAACTCTTCTAACAATCATAGCATTGTTGCAGGGCAAAACCCAAGAAGTTCAAAGACGATTCTACGTTTACTCGACATAATGTTGCAATACTGCCTTGCAAGCCGGACAGCAAGACGTCCGAGCGGCAATCAGGTCAGCGTTGGGAAACCACGGAAGACAGCAACTCACCTCACCCCCCTCGTAGTTGCACAATATCGAGGACAAGCACGCCGATATATGGCGCTGTTACCAAGCAAACGTGGTCTGGTCTGTCTGTCGTCGAGCGGTCGCCCACCAGCACTCTTCAGATCAACAGCAGTGCAGTTCTCCGCCGGAGACTCGGGCTCGAGCCCCCGGCGGGTGCGTGCTCGTTCGTCGATGCCGTCTCCTCATCAATCCAGCTTCGGTAAGGTCGTCAGATCTAGTTATGTGGCAGCAACTCTCAACTTAATATAATAACTTAATAATCAGTAAAATTGCGTTCCCCTCCTAATAAATAGATCACATTGTAACCTATTTTGTATTCAGAGTACCTGCCATTGTAGTATAGTAAATGCCCGTTCAACCACAACTGTCTCGTAGTCTTTTAACCCTAAATAACATCTAAATAAACCCACAGTGTAACTACCATCTGAGTGAAACCCCCCAAACTAATAAAAACTTATGAATCCCCAATATACTAACAACTTACAAAATAAATCAATTTTGTAACAATGGTGCAAGCGCCTTAAGCTCCTCACCTCTCACAGTCAAGACACCATCCCCCCAAATTAATCAACTTAAAATTTAGTCAAATTATTAATTTAATTAATTTCCCCACATACCTGTAAATTCTAGTATAAATATAAAGTCAAAACTTTAATGATATAACGTTTAAATAAATCCCGTAGCAAGCAAATTAAAATCAGCCTCCGTCCCCCAATTAATTAATTAGCTTTGATTAGTTGAATTGATTTCCCCATCTACCCAATCAGAGAATAATTCCTTAGTTATAATATTAAAATTTCTGTTCAAGCCAATTAAAATTATAATCATAATCAAATATTCTATTTAAGTTTATATTAAAACACAATTTCAACAGCATTTTAATGCATTTACATCTTAATTACTCCTCTGTGTGTGCCGTAATTGCGCAATTTCATTAGAATAGTCAATTACCACGTTCAGCATCTAATATAAAATTTAAAACATATATTAAGTTAAAATATAGTTAATATTTAGTAGCAAATATAGTTAATATTTAGTAGCATTCATTTGGTCGCTAGTGCGAGTCATGTAGTTGTGAATGTAATGCCGTTGTGCGTTTCATAGTTATTTAAATTGTTTTCAATAGTACATGATATTACTAATTCGCTGCCATACGGAAGGCAGAGTTCATACAGTAGCTTCTTCCAGTTCGCGCGCACGCCTGCACACACAGCAGTGCGGCGGCCCACTTACAAGGAATTCGCAACTGAGCTTACAGTACTACCAACTTCTTGTGACGAGTGGTGAAGCGAGGCAGGTTGACAAACTTAACCTTACGTGACCGTCCCGTAAGTTAGAATATGTTCAGTTATTATTTCCATTTTACATCATTTCATTATCCTTTCACTATCACTTTCACTTAAGAGATATGAGGCAACACAAGTACTAAGAATGAGAGTCGTTATGTTCATTCAGAACTGTGGTCCAGGACTTAGCCAATCTTGAGGTAGCAGACGTAAAACATCTGTTACAGCAGCAGCGATGGGTGATATAACGGGTGTTAGAACTGTGAGTGAGTCCTCACCATAGGAGATCCCTTCTTCTCTTTTCATTTTTCTTCGATTTGCGCGTCCGGCGTGCGAATTTGGTCCCTGCGGGTAGAGGGACCGCCCCTTTTGCTCTACTGGTCGAGCTGGCAGTAGGAGCAGTTTGGACTTTCAGCTGTGGGCCCATGATTGCGACACAGTTGATCTTTGGGCAGTTGTACCTGAGTACGACTAGCCTCTGATCCCCTATGGTGAGCTAGCGAGCCGATTTTTTCGCTTGCCTTCGTCCGGTAATTTCTCTTGAATACGTACTTTTCTTTATATAACTTACTCTTACTATTTCCTTACTCAGCATTTTAGATATGGGATAAAGTAACCAGTTAAATAACTTACGCTTTAGATAGCACAACATACTTAATATATTATTTAAATAGGAAATAATAATTTTAAAAAAATTCTATTTGAATAAATACACAGTCGCGTGCACAGTAGTTTAATGTAGCATTTTAAATAGTACAAGCAGTATTGATATCCACAATCTTACAGTAAATTAATAGAATTATAAACGGCACGTAGGTATCCCATTCCCGATACCATAAATGATAATAACTCGTACACTTGGAATGATAGTCATTATGTTAAACTCTAACTCTTCTTCAGTTGGTTTGACATAACGGGATGTAGGTATTCAAGGTTAAGTCACTCATTTCAGAGGGAATTTTTCTTCCTTTCTCTTTTCTATCGTCGGCGAATTGCGCGCAGTGACGTGCGATTTTGGTCTCTGGGAGGAGTGGTGCCCTGCCCTAGAGAGACCACCTTTGTGCCCTATTGGTGCTGTGGCTAATCAGGCCATAGGGTACGTCCATGGATGCGTTGGGAGCCCTTGTCAATGTGGGGGTAGGCAAGCGACACATTGTCTATGTCCAGGTACCCGTGTACTCTGGTCGCCCTTCTGAAATGAGTCATGAGTGCAGTTTTTGTGTCCGAGTAGCCTACATTGTTTTTAGTTTTTGGTTAATTACATTACTATTCCTCGAGTATTTCCCTTATGTAGATTCTCTTTTATTGGTATTTTCTCCTGACTGCTTAGGCATGTATATTTGTATAATATTTATGTTACAATCAGTATACTAATCACAGTGATCCATATGTTCAGTTACAATTTAATAATAAATATTTCCGCATGCGCACACACAGTAGGTAATATTGATATACTTATCACAGTAAGTCATAGATACAGTTAAACTAATTTAATAATAAAATAATAAATATTCCGGTATACGCACACACAGTAGGTAATCTTCACAGTGACCTATATGTACAGTTAAAATAATTTAATAATAATAATTTAATAAATGTTCCAGTATGCGCACACACAGTAGGTAATATTAACGAATTTTAACAGTAATTTATTGATTAAATAATTTCTTTGTAGAATATTTAACAAGTTAATATAGTGACGTAATCGCAGAGTAACAAGAATAATTTTATATTTTCACTGAGCAATATTTTAATAGAGGCAGACCAATTTCGGTATTTGATTCAGAATTTAGAACTAAATAACATGTTTAAATATGGAGGGAGAGCTATTACACAGAACAGTACTAACATTGTTATTATAAATTTAAAGGACAGCCAAAGTAAAGTAAACAGTTATCCGTGAAACACAATAAATACATTTATTTAGAGCTATCTCTAAGACAATATGTTTAAGTTACAGAATCCAAGGACAGCAATTGCAGACAGCAACCACACCGAGAATCGAGCCGAAGTCCTCCGGAGGCAACGTTACCGTCAACAACACCAATACCAACACTACCATCACAAACTACAGGCGCCAACCAGTCCTCATACAAGGTCCTTACAGTACATTTCAATCCTCTCAATTGTCAAGGTAAATTCGACGCAAATTTTTCACTACTAACACACACATACTAATACACAAGGTCGACCTATACAGATTCAAACACACAGTCACAATTTTACACCACACATTCACGCCTCAATCTACAGACACATATTCGA